>PVIW01007227.1:8368-75595 GCA_004026585.1 Noctilio leporinus | reverse complement strand
ACATAGGTGTGCATAGGTTCTTATGAATTGGTGTCTCAGGCTTCTTTGGGTATAGTCCAAGTAGTGGAATTGCTGGATCAAAAGGCAGTTCCATTTTTAGTTTTTTAAGGAAACCCCATACTGTTTTCCATAGTGGCTGCACCAGCCTGCATTCCCACCAACAGTGTATGAGGGTTCCCTTTGCCCCGCATCCTCGCCAGCACTTGTTGTTTGTTGATTTGCTGATGATTGCCATTCTGACAGGTGTGAGGTGGTATCTTAATGCAGTTTTAATTTGCATCTCTCTGATGACTAGTGATGTTGAGCATTCTTTCATATATCTCTGGGCCCTTTGTATATCTTCCTCAGTGAGTTGTCTGTTCAGGTCCTTTGCCCATTTTTGAATTGGGCTGTCTGTCTCCCTGGTGTTCAGTCGCATTATTTCTTTATATATTTTGGAGATCAGACCCTTGAGATTGACTATTCTTGTGGAAAGTATTTAACAGAAATCTTGTTTTGAGCTGTGGTTTTATTGTTTTTCAATTATAGTTTACATTCAATATTATTCTGCATTAATTTCAGATAATAGAAAATCATGTACTTTGCAGAGTGGTCCCTCTGATATTTTAGGTATCCACCTAGACCATACATAGTTATAATGGTATTATTGACTATATTCCCTATGCTGTAATTTGCATTTCTGTGACTACTCTGTAACTACCAATCTGTACTTCTCAATCCCTTCACCTTTTTCACCCAGTCCTTTCCTTTTATCAATTATCAGTCTGTTCTCATATTTATGAGTTTGTTTCTATTTTGTTTGTTTTGTTCTTTAAAGTCCACATATAGTATTTTTCTTTTTCTCATTTATTTCACTGAGCATAATACCCTCTAGGTCCATCCACCCTGTTGCAAATGGTAAAATTTTATTTTTTTATATAGCCAAGTAGTATTTCATTGTGTACATGCACCCAATGCTTTTTTATCCGCTCCTCTATTAATGGGCACTTGGGTTGCTTCCATATCTTAGCTCTTGTAAATAATGCTGCAATGAACATAAGAGTGTATATAGTATTTGGAGTCCTTTAGATATAGTCTCAGAAGTGAAATTGCTAGGTCATAAAGCAACTCCATTTTTAATTTTTTGAGGAACCTCCAAACTGTTTTTCTGTAGTGGTTCCATGAGGGTTCACTTTGTTGTTTGTTGGTTTATTGATGATAGACATTCTGACAGGTTTGAGGTGGTATCTTATTGCACTTTTGATTCTCATCTCTCTAATGATGAGTGATATTGAACAACTTTGCATATTTCTATTGACCATCTGTATGTGCTCTTTGGAGAAGTATCTATTCAGGTGTTCTCCCTACTTTTTAATTGGGTTGTTTATTTTTTTGATGTTATCTGGGTTCTTAGTAAATTTAGATATTAGCCCATTATTTGATATATACCCTCTCATTCAGTAGTTTGTCTTTCTGTTTTGTTGATCATTTCCCTTGCTGATGTAGTCCCATTTGTTTATTATTTTCTTTTGTTTCCCTTGTCTCAAAAGATAAGTCAGACAGAATATTGCTAAGAGAAATATTTAAGAGTTTATTGCCTGTATTCTCATCTAAGAGTTTTATGGTTTACATTTATTTTCTTACATTTAAGTTTTTAATCCATTTTGCATTTTTAATTTAATTTTACTCCCCTCTGTCCCCTTCCCCACACACCCACTCCCCGCCAAAGTCAATCCCACTTGTTGTCCATGTCCATGGTTCTTCCATACTAGTTTCTTGACTAAACTGCTCCCCCTCTTTGCCTCTTCCTCCCGCCTCTGACCTCCCCTGCCCTCTCCCTCCTGCCCACTGAACGTCTATTGACTATACTCATGTATCTGGTTCTGATTTGCTTGTTGTTTGTTTTGTTAATTACTGTCCAGTAATGGGTGAGATCATATGGTATTTGTGTTTCACTGACTGGCTTATCTCAGTTCCATCCATGTTGTTGCAAAAGGTTGGAGTTCCTTCTTTCTTTCTGAAGTGTAGTATTCCATTATGTAAGTGTACCAAAGTTTTTGATCCAATCATCCACTGATGGGCACTTAGGCTGTTTCCTGCACCTGGCTATTGTAAATAGTGCTGCTATGAACATAGGGGTACATAGGTTCTTATGAACTGGTGTTTCAGGGGTTTTCGGGTATCATCCTAGTAGTGGAATTGCTGGATCAAAAGGCAGTTCCATTTTGTTTTTTAAGGAAAACCCATACTGTTTTCCATAGTGGCTGCACCAGCCTCCATTCCCACCAACAGTGCACCAGGGGTTCCCTTTTCTCCACATTCTCACCAGCACTTGTTTGTTGATTTGTTGATGATCGCCATTCTGACAGGTGTGAGGTGGTATCTTATTGTGGTTTTAATTTGCATCTCTCTGATAGCTAGTGATGTTGAGCATTCTTTCATATACCTTTGGGCCCTTTGTATGTCTCCTTCAGAGAGGTGTCTATTCAGGTCCTTTGCCCATTTTTTAATTGGGCTGTCTGTCTCCCTGGTGTTGAGTCACATTAGTTCTTTATATATTTTGGAGATCAAACCCTTGTCTGAGGTATCATTGGCAAATATGTTTTCCCATACAGTTGGTTCACTTTGAATTTTGTTGGTGTTTTCTTTAGCTGAACAGAAACTTTTCAGTTTGATATAGTCCCATTTGTTTATTTGTTCTTTTATTTCCTTTGCCCTTGGGGAAGTATCAGTAAACATATTTTTGCGTAGGATATCTAAAATTTTACTGCCTATGATTTTCTCCAGGACCTTTATGGTGGCACTGCTTATGTTCAAGAACCTTTACCCATCTTGAGTTTATTCTGGTGTATGGTGTATGTTGGTGGTCTAGTTTTAATTTTTTGCATGTTGCTGTCCAGTTCTCCCAACACCACTTGTTGAAGAGACTGTTTTTACTCCATTTTATGTTCCTTTCCCCTTTGTTGAATATTAACTGACCATAGAGTTCTGGGTTTATTTCTGGGCTCTCCAATTGATCTATATTCTGTTCCATTGATCTATATGTCTATTCTTATGCCTGTACCAGAGTTTTGACTACAGTTGTCTTGTAGTATAGTTTGATGTCCAGTATTGTGATTCCTCCTGCCTTGTTCTTCTGTCTCAAGATTGCTGTGGCTATTTGTGGGCATTTTTGGCTCCATTTAAATTTTTTTATTTTATTTTATTGTTGTTGTATTACATCCATCCCCTTTTTGCTCCCCTCTGTCCCCCTCCCTACCCACCCATTCCCCCCAAAGTCAATCCCACCTGTTGTCCATGTCCATGGTTCCTTTATACTAAGTTCTTGTCTAAGCTGCTCCCCTTTCTTGCCTCTTCCTCCCGCCATTTACATTTTTGAAGTATTTTTTCTACCTCTGTGAAGTATGTCATTGGTATTTTAATTGGGATTACATTGAATCTATAGATTGCTTTGGGTAGTATGGACATTTTAAGGATATTAATTCTTCCCATCCATGAGCATGGTATATGCTTCCATTTATTTGTATCTTCTTAATTTCCTTCTTCAATGTTCTGTAGTTTTCTGAGTTTAGGTCTCTTATTTCCTTGGTTAAGTTTATTCCTAAGTACTTTATTTTTCTTGTTGCTATGGTAAATGGGATTTGTTTTTTAGCTTCTATCTCTGATATTTCATTATTGGTATATAAAAATGCTTTTGATTTCTGAATATTGACTTTATGTTTTGCTAAATTTACTTATTAGGTTGAGTAAGTTTTTGGTGCAGTCTATCAGGGTTTTGTATATACACTATCATATCATCTGCAAATAATGACAGTTTCACTTTTTCTTTCCAATTTGGATACCTTTGATTCCTTTTTCTTCTCTGATAGCTATAACTAGAACTTATAAAATGACGTGGAACAGAAATGGAGAAAGTGGACAGCCTTGTCTTGTTCCTGATCTTAGGAGGAAAGCTTTTGCCCATTGAGTATGATGTTGGCTTCAGGTTTCTCATATGTGGGCTTCATTATATTGAGGTATGCTCCCTCTATTCCCATTTTGCTGAGTGTTTTTATCATAAATGGTTGCTGTAATTTATCAAATGCTTTTTCAGCATCTATTGATATGATCATATGGTTTTTCTCTTTCAGTTTGTTTATGTGGTGTATTACATTTATTGATTTGTGAATGTTGTACCATCCTTGCATCCCTGGGATGAAGCCCACTTGATCATGGTATATGATCTTTGTAATATACTGCTGAATCCGATTGGCCAATATTTTGTTGAGAATTTTTGCATCTGTGTTCATCAGAGATATTAGCCTATAGCTTGATCATGGCGTATGATATTTTTAATGTATTGCTGGATCTGGTGGCCAATATTTTGTTAAGAATCTTAGCATCTACATTCATCAGCGGTATTGGCCTATAGTTTTCCTTCTTAGCTGTGTCTTGACCTGGTTTTGGGATTTGAATAATATTGGCCTCATAGAAAGAGTTTGGAAGTCTTCCCTCTTATTGGGTTTTTTGGAATAGGTTGAGAAGGATAGGAGTTAGTTCTTCTTTAAATGTTTGGTAGAATTCACCTGTGTAGCCATCTGATCTGGGGCCCTTGTGATTTGGGAGATTTTTTATTGCTTCTTCAATTTCATTAGTTGTTATTGATCTATTCAGGCTTTTTGCTTCTTCTGGATTCAGTTTTGATAGATTAGACATTTCCAGAAATTTGTCCATTTCACCCAGGTTGTCATATTTCTTGTCATATAGTTGTTTGTAGTAATTCTTACAATCCTTTGTATTTCTGAAATATCAGTTGTGATTTCTCCTCTGTCGTTTCTGATTCTGTTTATTTGAGTCCTCTCTCTCTTTTTCTTGATGAATCTGGTTAAAGGCTTGTCAGTTTTATTTGTTCAAAGAACCAGCTCTTGGACTTATTGATTCTTTGAATTGTAGTTTGAGTCTCTAAGTTATTTAATTCTGCTCTGATCTTGATGATTTCCTTCCTTCTACTTGATCTGGACTTTGTTTGTTGTTGCTCCTCTGGTTCTTGCAGCTTTATGGTTAGGTTGTTTGTATAAGCTTCCTCTATCCTTTTTAGGAAGACCTGTATTGCTATGAATTTCCCTCTGAGCACTGCCTTTGCTGTGTCCCATAGGTTTTGGGCTGTTGTGTATTCACTGTTATTTATTTCCAGATACTCTTTGATTTCATTCATTACTTAAAAGCATGTTATTCAGTCTCCATGAGTTACAGTGTTTTTTGTTTTTTCCCTTGAGGTTGGTTTCTAGTTTCAAGCCATCATGATCTGAGAAGATGCTTTGATTTCAATTTCCCTGTATTTGTGGAGGCTTGTCTTGTGACCTACCACGTGGTCTATTTTAGAGAATGTTCCATGTGCATTTGAAAAGAATGTGTACGTTGCTTCTTTGGGGTGAAAGGTTCTGTATATATCAGGTCCATTTCCTTTAGAGTGTTGTTCAATACTACAATATCTTTGGTGTTTTTTTGTTTGGAAGATCTGTCCATTGTTGATAACGAGGTATTAAAATCCCTTACTATTAGTGTATTCCTTTCTATATCTTTCTTAAAGTCTTCCAAGATTTCCCTTATATATTTTGGAGCTCCTATGTTGGGTGTGTATATGTTTACCAGAGTTATTTCTTCTTGATGGATTGTTCCCTTAAGTATTATGAAATGTCCATCTTTGTCCCTTTTTATGGCCTTCATATAAAATCTATTTTATCTGAAATCAGTATTGCTACTCCAGCTTTTTGTGTGTGTCCATTTGCTTGATATATATTTTTCCATCCCTTCACTCTCTTTTGTTCTGAGGTGGGTCTCTTGAAGACAGCATATATGTGGGTCATGTTGTCTTATCCATTCGGCTACCCTATGTCTTTTGATTGGTGCATTTAATCCATTTACATTTAAGGTTATTGTTGATTGATACTTATTTTATTACCATTTTCTCCTTTTGTACCTATGTTCCTCTCTGTCTCTCTCTGTTTCTTCATTTTTTTAAAGCAGACCCATTAGCATTTCTTGCAATGCTGGTTTGGTAGAGGTGTATTCTTTTAGTCTTCTTTTGTCTGGGAAACTCCTTATTTCTCCTTCTATTTTGAATGAGAGCCTTGCTGGGTAGAGTATTCTTGGTTGCAGGCCTTTGTTTCTCCTTACTTGGAATATTTTTTGCCAGTCCCTTCAGGCTTGTATTGTTTCTGTTGAATAATCATTTGATAACCTTATCAGAGCCCCCTTATATGTTATTTGCTGTTTCTCTCTTGATGCTTTTGGGATTCTCTCTTTATCTTTGAAATTTGCCATTTTAATTATAATGTGTCTTGGAGTGGGTCTGTTTGGATTCATCCTCATTGGGACCCCTCTTGTGCTTCCTGGACTTGAGTAACATTTTCACTCATCATGTTAGGGAAGTTTTCTGTCATTACTTTTTTGAACAGGTTTTCCATTCCTTGTTTCTCTTTTCCTTCTGGTATCCCTACAATATGGATATTATTGTGTTTCATGTTGTCCTGCAATTCTCTTAAAACCTCTTCATTCTTATTCAGGCTTTTTTCATTTGTTGCACTGTCTTGGGATCTCTTTCTAGGTTGTCCTCCAGCTCACTGATCCAATCCTCTGCTTCCTCTAGCCTGCTTTTGATTCCTTTTACTGTATTCTTCAGTTCAGAAATTGTATTCTTCATTTCCTCCTGGCTCTTACTGATAGTTTCTAAGTCCTTTTTAATGCTGGTGTAGTTCTCAGTAAGTTCCCTGTAGCTTCCCTGAAGTTCTTTGTAGTTTTGTAGTTCCCCTGGAGTTATTTGTAGTTTTTTTATTTTGTTTTGTTTTTTTGAGTTCACTGAGCTCATTGAGCTTCTCTATCATCATTAATTTGAATTCCATATCTGATAGTTTTCTTGCCTCTGTTTCATTTAGTGATCTTTCTAGGAATTCCTCCTTTCCTTTTGGTGATGGACTATTTCTTTTTCTCCCCATTTTTAGGTTTCATTGCAACCCAATCAGACTGTGATCAGCTACCAGGGTAAGGAAATACTAGGCTGAAAGGATTGATTTAGTTGTAATTCTATCAATCTGTGATCCACCATCAGGCTCAGATGCTGCTTGGGGTGACAGACCAATTCTGTTATAAATCAATAAATCAGCTACCAAACTCAGGCCCTGCTGAGCTAGACAGAGAGGTTCAATTATAATCCAACGGATCAGCCACCATCTCAGGTGCAGCCTGGTAAGACAGATTCAGATGTAAATCAATGAATCTGTGATCAGCCACCAGACTAAGGGGCCACTGGGCTAGACTGAAGGATTCAGTTGTAATCCAATGAGTTTGTGGTCAGCCACCAGACCCAGAGGCCAGTGTGCGGGGCAAACCAACTCAGTTGTGAACCAATGAATCCACAATCAGCCACCAGGCTCACTTGCCACTGTGTGGGGCTGACTGACTGACTCAGCTGTAAGTCAGAGAGTTTCTAATCAGCTGCCAGGCCCAGGCACTGCTGGGTAAGAAATACCTCTTCAGGTGCCAACTATTGTTATCTATGCTCAGACAGGGCAGGGAGGGAGAGATTTATTTAGATGTAAATCAGAGAATTGTGATCAGGTGCCAGGCTCAGGCACCACTGGGCAGGGCAGATTGCTTCCAGTGGGTGGGGCTATGAGGAACCTCATAGGGAAGCCACTGGGTGCAGCAGAATCCACCTGAGGTGTGGGCGATGAGTCAGCACCGGGATCCCCACAGCTGCTTCCCCACTTCCATCCTCCAAGCCACTGCCACAAACTCTCCCCATCAGTCTCCAGTCCTCTCTGCCCTCCCTCCACTGGAGCCCAGGGTAGGTGGGTGCCAATGTATTGTCACTGTGGTCACCCTAGTAGTTCTATGTTTCCAGCACTCTCTTAGGCTAGTAAACTCCATGGCTTTCCACTCTTCTCAGCTGGATGCTGTTCTGCTCTCCACCATGTTGCTGTAGCTGGGAATCCCAGTGGGGAGACCAGATCCCACCCTTCTCGGGTGGAGTTTCTTTTTTTTTTTTTTTTTTTGCAAGAATGTGTCCAATTTTCCCAACATCGTATATTGAATAGATAGTTCTTACCCCATCACATGTTCTTGCTTCCTTTTTCATAGATTGATTGACTATATAGTTATGGGTTTATCTCTGGGCTCTCTATTTGACTCAATTGATATTTGTATCTGTTTTTATGCTAGCACCATGTTGTTTTGATTAGTATAACATTGTAGTATATTTTGAAATCAGGTGTAAAAGTCCTAATGTGTATTGGTATAATTCTTGTTCCTTGAAAATATCTTACTGTGTGAAAGCTTTAACATGCAAATCTTAGGTGAATCTTTAAAAAAAGATACAAAAAAGAATATTAATACATTTAAAACTATTGTGAGCATCAGAGATATGCTATTGTCTATTAGAAATAATAGGAAAAATATATAGTCACTTAAATAGGTGAATTAGATTACAATAAGTGAGCTATCTTCCATAGCTTGGAGATATGCATAATAAAACATTTCTTAACAAATATAATTTTCCTTCTTACTTATCACCAAATGTTAATTCACAGTCCAGAGAAATTACTTGATAAAGAGGTGCTTAACCTGCCAGAAATTGTCTCATACTCAATTTTCTAAAGTGATTAGTGCATTGAGAGAAGAGGAAACCTTTTCTGTATAAATCCCTGAGCCTTTTATAGCTTTTCCTTTTGTGTTAGTGTACCTACATCACATTTTGAACTACTTCTAAGCTATTCAGATGTCTCAGTATCTTTTCTGAACATTTGTTGCTGTGATGTTCATTATGACATACATGCATTTTTTTTAGGATAACTTAAAATATGGCATTACTTACTGATTATTCTAATGGTAATCTGCACTCATGATTCTGCAGTAATTCTTTATGTTAAAAAAAACTTTTGTTTTTTACTTTAAGGGTTTTTTTAAAGGTATTTTTATATATTTAGAATGAAACACTCAGAGAAGGAAAAAGAAAACCTGAATAGCGGATGCTTTGCATTATTTCAAAAACCCATCTGGAGGAAGAGGTCTTTGCAAAGTACAGTCTTTGAATATCTGCTTCACTCTTTTCTCTTTGCAACTGGCTGCTTCTTTTTCACTCATCCACATGGTAGATGTTAAGGCAGCTGAACACTTCAAACATGATAAAGATCCAGATTATGATAAAGAAACTGAACAAGACTCTTAGTATCAATTCTAAAGTCCTTGGGAATATATTATGATTAGCCTAGTCTATTAATTGTAGCCAAAATACAAAGCCATTTTAGATGCTAAGAGTCACCCGTGTGACCTTGTGGACTCACAGAAGAGGATTAGGGAAAAGGAGTGGGAAAATAACCTAACAGCTGATCACAATAGTTATAATGGAAAACATTAAATAATTAATAATTATAAAACATGTCTGATTAATCAAAACACCTATTTAATGGTGTATCCAAAACTTTATTTAAAATATTAAATGAAACCTTCGAGACCAAAAGTTGTACTGAAAAGAAAGATGTAAGCCACATGCTAGCCAGAAAAAGGACAGAGGCATGTAATTGGAACCACAAATAGCAAGGCTGGATGGAGAAGATGAATATGTCTGCTGTCCTGAGGTTGATGGGCTTTTTTAATACAATGGGTTTGGAGAAGAAATATATAAGTTGTTTTAAAAGAACTCACATGGACTATAGATAAAAGGGGCAGGGAAAAGTAAAGCAAGGACAGTTCTGGGACAGATGAATAGTCCTAAAGAAGATGTGTTTGCTGCTTTTTGGACTGGTTATGGGCAACAGTCCAGAATGTTCATGCTTAATCAAGATGTGGTGGTGTCTGGTGGTCAGATATTCTCTAGGTAAGAGCTGAAATAGCCCTCTGGAAGTTGATTAAAAGTTTTATTATATATACAGGAACATGAGCTCTTTTGCTCTGTTAACTGATTAACCTTTCTTGTCTCTCTCTCTCTCCCACTCTCTGGACTGCTGAAATTTAATATAGGACATTTCAGAATTTTTCCATTGTCACTATTAAAAGTAGAATCCTATGGGGGTAGAACATCTCCAATTCCACATTTGCTCAAAGCCCAACTTCATTTCAATGCTTATTCAAGTGTACATGTGGTACTACTTCATAAATCTGCAATACTGAAAGAAACTAAATATTGGACTTGGTGACTCATAAGTTTCTATCATAACTCTCAGTCAATTTTGTCTTTCCATTCCTCTCCATTCCAACAGAAAGTAACATCTCAATTGAACTTTTGAGTACATGGAGACTAACATATATGTTACATTATATATAGTATATATATATATATTTTTTTTACATGTATAGATACATATATGTGTATTATATGTACTATATATGTATGTATATATTTATAGATGTCTGTTTGTGTGTGTGTGTATGTGTGTATATATATACATATATATATGTGTATATATACACATTTATAAATCCCAAATTTCTTAAGATCACAGAATCACCTATCCCTGTGACTTTCAACCGGTGTGCCACAAGAATCTTCTCCCTTAGATGGTCAAGTTAAAAAAAATGACAACAGACAATACCACAATAGCTGTCTGGGGTGAATAAACCAAATTATGACCTATTTCTTTGCCAGACAAAAAAATTAATATATTTTTGGTGTGCCATAGAATTTTAGTAATTAGTTTATGTACTCTATGAAATGAAAAAAATTGGGAATTGCTGAGCTATCCTGATCCTTTTGACCTTAAGCCTTTATTTTGAGCTTTGTCTTCAAAACAAAAGTTTCTTTTGAAAGCCTGTCCATGGAAGGCATTTCCTGGCAAAACTGAGCTTCCTGAAAGGAGAGGGAAGGGTGCTTGTAATTTCCCTCTACCTTCTGGCATCTTGTTTGAGACATCCTTGTAATAAAAGGCAGATTAACAAGAGAAAAACAAACAGAAGTTTAATAATATTTATACCTCCAGTATACATGGGAGAGACCTAGAGACACTGAGGGCCAAATGGCCCAAGCCACCACCTTAAATATCATTTTTACCTGAAGACCAAAAATAAAAAAAATTTAAAAAAAGCTATAAGAGGAAGGATGTGATTTGAATTTCAAAGGCAAAGAAGGCAAGGTAAGGGGTGGACTCCTAGGCAGGGGGTAGTGGGGACCCCAGGAATAGTGCAGGAGGCCATATTCTAGTCCCCAGAGAAGCAGGAGGGATTGGGAAGCCCCAGAGCTGCAGTTACCCCAGCAACCAGGCAGCAGACCTGAGACCTGAGGGAAGAAATACCCTCCTACTTGCTTACCCTACCCTGAAGAATTTCAGGCCAGACTATAGAAAAGCAAAGAGCAGAGAGCTCAGGAACACCACTCTCTTTATTCTCCCCTCTGTCTCCGCTACCAGGGGCTCCAAATACTGGACCAGCAGGTTTTGGAGAACATTCCCAGTGTCCCTCCCCAGGCACTGTGTGGGCCTGCCTGGTCAGGAGCACAACAGGCACTGTGCTGATAGGACAGAAGGTCAGGACACCTGGGCCAGCAGGCCCCTAGAAGGCACATGACCAGCGACAAACCCCAGGCTCTTCCCCAGCACAGGAAGCCACAGCTGCACTGTCAACTGAAGCTGCACTGTGCTTCAGGTCCTGCCTGCCGGACACACAGACACACCAGAGGGGCAGCAAGTGGAGGAAGACACCAGCGCCACGCAGTAAGTAGGACACCCAGATGAAGACTCTGAAAGATGCCTGGAGCCAGATAGCTCTTGGAAACCAGCCAAGCCACCTGTTTGTTAAAGGATGATACTTTGGATGGGAGAAGAGGTTCCTGGCACAATATTGAACTGAGCCAACAGAGGGTGGCAGGATGATTTTTCTTTGAGTGTCTTAGAGGAAAACGGCTTTGAAACAGAAACCTTACATTATTTTAAACTGTGTAGCCTTTAAATAAAAGATTCATTTTCTAATAAATTCTGCCTCCAGAGTTTTTGCCCGTTGGCATTGAGTGGTAGGACCCCACTGGTTCTTCAGTTACAGAGATAGGAGATAATGTTTATAAACGAATATTTGCTGGGCCATCTTTAACAAATGGGAAATGAGCTTAAATTTCCTTGTTAGGAAACAAGTTAGGCCTTGTTAGGTTCCATCCTTGTCATATTTCGTTCACATTTAACTGTAACTTTTAACTTATTATGATAGCTCCCTTTCCGGAGCAGACCCTCTATTAAAATTCTTTTAGGCAGTTAGAGGAGGTCAAAGCTTCTTCCTTTTGGTTTCTTAAAATAACTTGCTTAAATTAATCAATATTCTCCCCAAAAGCCACACTTTGGGGTGGCAAACTCTTCTCCCCTTCACTTACAGATGGAGATGTCCCTTAGAAATGTCATTTACAAAGGGGAACTTCTTGGTTTTCAGAGATTCACCAATGCCTGCTGCTTCTTAAAACTAACTATCCTACAGTAATCTTACGCCAAAGAGATGTGTTTTGGGGTAAAAATTCTGTTTCCTACACCAAGCATCAGCAGAGCTTATGTTCCATTATATAGATTGTATGATTTCTACTCCAACATATTTTTTTTCTTATTACATCCAAGGTGAAGATAAAATAATAGTGTTTTACCATATCTATATGTAAACTTTCTGAAAGTAAGAGGAGTCTGGTTAAATATTAACTGCTATGATTATGTTCTTTTTAAAAATTAATTTCTTACTGTTGAATTACAATTGTCCCATTTGTCCCCCATTGCTCTCCCCTGCCCCACCCACCCCATCCTCTTTCCCACAGTCAGTCCACACATGTAGTCCATGTCCATGGGTCATTTATATCAGTTCCTGGGGGGTATATAAAAATAGAATATAAGGACCTAAAAGAACATAACCAAGTGTAACTCTGTTTTTATATACCCCTAGTTTTAGTTTTTTTAGTATATTTTGAGGGCCTCAAATGAGAACAACTTACAATAGTCATTGACAGTCAAATTATTTGATGTCATGAATCCATCAAGACTTTTAAGACATTTTCAAATAGCTGGGTATATTCCAAATTAATAATAAAATTAAATAAGAAGTGTATGGAAAAATGCAATTTGGAGAATGAGCTGATATGCTCCAGAATTCTTTGGCTGTACTTTGCAGTTTTGTCTCTAGAAGCAGAATGGGTTGATTGTTTAGGCATGGAGGATGGTCCTCTAAGCTTGGAAAGGTGAAGGCATCTTACAGTGTAGTAATAAGGTCCAGATCAGTATCTGAAGTCAGACAGCCTGATCAAATTCTAGCTTCAAATGAGTTTACCTGCAAAAATTAAGCCATTTGCAAGCCCTCTCCATCTCAGTTTCCTCATCCGTAAAGTGAGGAAAATAATACTACTGACCTTGCAGTGTCATTTTGAGTTATATTAATACAAATCATAGTGTTAAACACATAATACATGTTAAGTAAATGTTCACTGTTGTAATTATTCTGACAGTTCCATTCTTATCTCCTTTAAGATAGGGCAAAAGTCACACTGTTAGGCCAGCCTCCACCACCTGCTGCCCCTATGTTCAAAATTGTATGCCATTCCTTATAAAATGACCTGAAATTGTCCAATCACATCCTGAAAGACATCAGGAGCCAATTTTCACCAAAAGAATTTGGGGAGCGTCCCATATTCTTCTTTCAGATGGTTGATTTAGGAAGCAAGAAAGGTAAAGGGAAGATAAATGCATGGCTCACTCTTCCAATCTGAAAATAAAAATCAACCTCTAACAAGAAGTTAATTCATTGTTGCTTTGAAAAAAGATACATCCTAGAAGGTAGATTTTGCTAGAATAACTAAAGTCAATAGGCTAACATTTCTTAGTCCATATAGTTTTTGGTGTTTTTTTTGTTTGTTTGTTTGTTTATTTTTTTTAAGAAATCTGTTCCTTCTTCCTCCATCTTTCTATGACCTTTCCAAGTTTTCCCCTTAACAAAAGGATTTGGGGTCTCAGCTGGGGCATGATCTTTTCCTGAACCCAGTACACAACAGGCAATCCACAGGTTAACTCAGATCTAATACAACTTTGTGAAGGCATCTGCAAAGTGTGTTTTCTCACTAAGGCTCCAAGTACAAAGAAGTCTTGGGGGAGAGGTGGGCTAAGGAAGGGTGTGAGAATTTGCATTTTGCTCACTGCTTGGTAACACTCAGCCTTTACCTTGAAAAACAGGCATTCTGGGGATATGCCATAGATTCATATTCTGTAGGTGCCTATAGCTGGCTCCTGACCATCTTGAATTCACCTCAGTGAAAAGAATGCATGTTGCCAGTCTCAGAAGTAAAACATTTCATTTCATCTTCTGATCAAGATATTTTCAGTTCACCGAAGCCCTACCAACCTGCAGAGAGAAAACATCTCAGTAAAATTGACACTCCAACTGCACTAAGACACACACTGGTGGCTCCCTGTTAAAACAAGCAAAATCTTGTCTTATTGGTCAGCATCTGTTCCTCCCCGCCACCCCCCCCTTTTTTTCCTGAGGGCCTATTTACCAGATTTTTCATTGAGAGACTTCCCCATGGGTTATAATTCACTTTGTTTTTGCTCATTCATAAGATTTTTTTTTACATCTCCCAGCTGCAACTATTTTAAGCAAATTTCTGATGACTTAACAGTTCAATGTGACTCATTTGAGTAAAGTCAAACTAAGTACAAAGCTGAGGCAGCTAGAACTCTTTTGAAATACAATAAATTTACACTACATATACAAGTTCTGTCCAGAAAAAGTCCAACCATTGTTAATACAATGAGAATGTTTTGCACAACATCGATGTAACCTGGCAGCCAAGGAGAGTTGACTGGCATATACATGTGTGGACAATGACAACTTCACTGTATTAGTCAGTGGAGACAGTAGACACCATTGAGTAAGCATGTGTACTGTGTGGCTGTCACATTCAAAATGACTGAGAGGATAGAACAATAAACCTATATCAAATATTTCATTAACCTTGAGCATTGCTCCATGGAAACTATTCAGATGATTCAGAAGGCTGTAGCTATGGGCAACTGGTGATTGGCAGCTTCATCACTTGGCAACGTGCCCCCTCATGCATCATGTCTCCTGCAGAGATTTTTGGCAGAACATCAAATCACCCAGGTGACTTAGCCCCCTACAACTCATACTTGGTGCACAATGACTTCTGGCTTTGCCCCAAACTAAAGTCACCTTTGAAAAGAAAGAGATTTCAGGCCATCAATAAGATTCAGGAAAATAGGATGGGGCAGCTGATGGTGATTATAAGAACTGTGTGAGGTCCAGGTGCCTACTTGGAAAGGGATTGGGGCATCATGCCTTATGCACAAAGTTTCTTGTATCATATATCTTTTTTTTAATTTGTATTTTATTTATTGTTTGTCCCTATGAGAATGTAAGTTCTATAAATAAAGAAATCTTGTCTCTAATTTTCTCTTTCTTATCACCAGTGACTGACACAGCGCCTCACACAATTAGGCACCCCATCCACTCAGTTTTCCATATTTCTTCACTGTCTTTATCCTCTATCTCCAATCCATCAGCAAGATCAGTTGCTCTCATGCCAAAATATGTTCTAATCCATCTTGGAGTTAGTTCTTCCCTAAATGTTTGGTAAAATTCACCTGTATAGCCATCCATTCTGGGGCTTTTGTTCACTGGGCATTTTTTGATTACTACTTCCACTTCACTAGTTATTATTGGTCTATTCAGGCTTTCTGCTTCTTATTGATTTAGTTTTGGTAGGTTACACATTTCCAGAAATTTGTCCATTTCACCCAGGTTGTCAAATTTCTTGTCATATAGTTGTATGTAGTAATTCCTTACAATCATTTGTATTTCTGGGGTTTCAGTTGTGATTTCTCCTCTATCATTTCTGATTTTGTTTATTTGAGTCCTATCTCTTTTTTCCTTGATGAATCTAGTTAAAGGCTTGTCAATTTTGTTTATCTTCTCAAGCAACCAGCTCCTGGATTTATTTATCCTTTGAATTGTAGATTTAGTCTCTAAATCATTTAATTCTGCTCTGTTATTGATAATTCCCTTCCTTATACTTACTCTGGGCTTTGTTTGCTGCTATCTTTTAGTTCTTGTACCTTTATGGTTAGGTTGTTTGTTTGAGTTTCTTCCTGCCTGTTATTGGTAGGCCTATGTTGCTATGTCTGAGAGCTGCAGAACTACTTCTGTCTGAGAACTGCCTTTGCTGTGTCCCATAGGTTTTGGGCTGTTGTGTATGCATTTTCACTTGTTTCCAGAAAAATTTTCTATTTCTTTTTGATCTCATTGTTAACCCATTCACTGCTTAATAGCATGTTATTCAGTCTCCATGAATTAGGATGTCTTAGGGTTTTTTCCTTAAGATTAGTTTCTAGTTTCAAGTCATTGTGATCTGAGAAGATGCTTGGTATGATTTCAATTTTCTTGAATTTGTGGAGGCTTATCTCATGTTATGTCTTCTTGATGGATTGTTCCCTTAAGTATCATGAAATGTCCTTCTTTGTCTCTTTTGATGGCCTTCATTGTAAAATCTGTTTTGTCTAATATAAGTATTGCTACCCTAGCCTTTTTTTCATGTCCATTTGTTTGAAATATATTTTTCCTTCCCTTCATTTTCAGTCTGTGTCATTCTTTTGTCCTGAGGTGGGTCTCTTGTAGACAGCATATAAATATAGGTAGGTCATGTTTTCTTATACATTCAGCTACTGTATATCTTTTGATTGGTGCATTTAATCCATTTACATTTATTATTGACTTCTTCATTTCCTTTTTCTCGTCTGTTCCTATATTCCTCTCTCTCTCTCTGTTTCTTCATCTTTTTATTTTATTTAAAGATTTTATTTATTATTTTTAGAGAGAAGTGTAGGAAGAGAGACATCAATGTATGGTTGCCTTTCACCTGCCTCCAGCTATGGACCTGGCTGGAGACCTGGCTTGTAACCTGGTTATGTGCCCTGGCTGGGGAATTGAACCAGTGACCTTTGGGTTCTCAGACCAATGCCTTATCCACTTTGCCACCAGTCAGGGCTCTTCATCTTTTTATTTTTTTTTATTTTTATTTATTTTATTTTTTTATTTTTTTTAAAGATTTTATTTATTATTTCCAGAGAGAGGGGGAAGGGAGAGAGACAGAGAGGGAGAGAGACATCAATGTATGGTTGCCTTTCACCTGCCTCCAGCTACAAACCTGGCTGGAGACCTGGCTTGCAACCTGGTTATGTTGCCCTGGCTGGGAATCGAACCAGCGACCTTTGGGTTCGCAGGCCGGCACCTTATCCACTGAGCCACCAGCCAGGGCTTCATCTTTTTAAAGCAGGCCCTTTAGCATCTCTTCAATGCTATTTTGATGGAGATGTATTTTTTAGCCTTCTTTTGTCTGGGAAACTTCTTATTTTACCTTCCATCTTAAATGAGAGCCTTGCTGGGTAGAGTATTATTGGTTATAGGCCTTTGTTTTTCATTACTTGGAGTATTTTTTGCCATTCCCTTCTGGCTTGTATTGTTTCTGTTGAGTAATCATTTGATAACTTTATCAGAGCCCTCTTATATGTTATTAGCTGTTTCTCTCTTGATACTTTTAGGATTCTCTTCTTGTCTTTGAAATTTGCCATTTTAATTATGATGTGTCTTGGAGTGGGCTTGTTTGGGTTCATCTTCATTGAGACTGTCTATGCTTCCTAAACTTGGGTAACATTTTTGCTCCTCAAGTTAGGGAAATTTTCTGTCATTACTTTTTCAAACAGGTTTTCTATCCCTTGCTTCTCTTCTCCTTCTGGTATCTCTATGATATGGATATTATTGTGTTTCATGTTGTCCTGCATCTCTCTTAAAATCTCCTTGTTCTTTTTCATCTTTTTTCATTTTGTTGCACTATTTGTTTTTTGGGGTTTTTTTTTTTTCCATGTTGTTGTCCAACTCGCTGATCCAGTCCTCTACTTCCTCTAACCTACTTTGGATTCCTTCTATTGTGTTCTTCAGTTCAGAAGAAATTATATTCTTCATTTCCTTTTGGATTTTGATGATGGTTTCTATTTTCTATGTTCTTTTTAATGCTGTTATAATTTCTAATAAGTTCCTTGTAGTTGCCCTGGAGTTTTTTGTAGTGTTCTTTGAGCTCATTGAGCTTTCTTATAACCATTTCTTTGAATTTCATATTTGATAATTTGCTTGTTTCTATTTCATTTAGCAGTCTTTCTGGTGACTTCTCCCTTTTGGTGATGGACTGTTTCTTTTTCTCCCTATTTTGGGTGTCTGTTATTGCTTGTTTTTTGCTTCTTGGGTTAATCTGCTATGACACCCTGCCTTCGTGGAGTGCCCTTCTGTGGTAGGAGATTAGTTTGATCATCTCATGGGTGAGGAGCCTGCTCACCCAGGACCAGGGTTCAGTGCAGTCTTCCTAGATTTCCTCAATTTGTTGCTCTTGGGGTGCCCTTTATGTCATTAATTTGGACTGTCTGGTTGTATTTTGGATTTGGTTTGTGTGTTGCTCCTTGATGAGTTTTTCACTTCAGCTGGCTGATTGAGAGACACTCCTTCTACCATATCTCATATACTGATACTGAGCTGCGCTTAAAATAGAACTACCAGTCCAGGCAAAATAATCGAACCTTCAAATATATCTTATACCCTTAATCACTCTTTTGATGGCATATGAGCCTTGCTAAATACCCATACCCTCAAAGATAATCCCCATCCTTAATCACACCCTCAGCTGCAAATGAGCCAGTCTTAATAAGGATGTACATATAATAAGACCATTATAAGAGAGGAAAAACAACTGAGTTGACTGAAATATAGATAATTTTTGAAAGGTGCAAAGGAGTAGCAAAGATAGTGGCAAGAAGTAGGAGGATGTGAGAGAGAAAGCAAACTTTACCTCTTATATAGAAATGGGTTGGGGAGAGAATCAGAATACAGTGAGAAAGGATGAGTGAACAGTATTAAGCCTAATCATAAGCTACATATATATTTATACTTGCATATATATGCCTATATATGTAGATACTATGTATGAGGACAAATATACATACATAAGGAAAAAACTACCATTAGGAAGTTGACTTAGAAAGAATAGAGAAAAAGGAAAAAAGTATATGAATCTAATCAGTGAATAAGTTTCACCACAGCACTATCAACAACATATGTCCTATAATTCCCATAGGTGAGATGGGAGCATGAGGTTAAAAAGAGAAAAAGAGAGATTAAGAGATGTTTAGAGGAAAGGGAGGTGATTTATAACTTCCCTTAGGTTTATAACTAAGTTAGTTTTATAACTAAATTTGTAAAGATGCCACACCTACCTCCTTATTCACCCTCAATGAGCACTGAATGGTCAAGGTGGAGAGGGGATAGGTATATTATTTTCTGAACAGAAAAAACAATGTGTAGTACCTACTAGTACACACACAAAAAAGATTTTAAGAGGCTGGAGAGGGGAGTAATACTTAGAATGAGGAATGGGAATGAGTCATAGCAGGAGAGAACTTAGACTCTAAAACAAAAGTAAGAAGAGGAACTCAGGTGGTTAAATGAATTGAGAGAAGAGAAAACTGTGGGATTTGAGATACACTATAATATAAACATTATTTGCTTAAAATGCACTAATTGTGAGGAATAGAAATGGCTATTAAAAAAGGATATGTTTGGGATTAATAATTCATGTAGCTGTCTGTGTAACTCAGGAGCTTGAGGTTAGCAGAGATCCATTTCCCAAGTCTGCCTCTTTTCTTTGATCAAGTCTCTGCATTCTGTAGTCAGGCTTAATCACCTTGGGAGGGCAGGGGCTAGCAATTTGGAGTCTGTCGCAGTTAGGGCTGGTTCTGAATGCCGCACCCCTGGTAAGCTGAGCCTCCAGCAGCCCTGCACCGCTGGTACTGCAGGGAAAGGGGGCCCAGGAGGTGGCCCCACCCTTCACCACCTATTCTTCAAAGTGGGCTCTGAGGCTAGGAGGTGGGCTCCACTGACAGGGCATCATTGTTTGTGCAAGCAATGGCCTCTTTAGATTGAGCATGGTGGACTCTGTGGAAGTTGGCACAATGCTGCATGGGAGAAGGCCTCTTTTCCCACTCAGGTTCCCAGCTGCCCACTCTGCTGGTGGTGGCCGCACCAGCTCTGCTTTTACGCTGCCAGCTCCTGTGCACTCCTGCCTGGCACTGCCAGCAGCAGATCTCTTGTCCCCCTCAACAGCCCTTCTGGTTCTGGTAGTCACATTTCAGCTCTCTCAGCTGCTACCTCCGAGGCTCTCATGTAGTCCCTCCCCTGCAGGCGCTCAACTCCTCAATCCTCCTGAGTTTGCACTTACTATCCACACTATTTTCTGCTCAAATAACCAGTCAATGGACAGACTGAAGCTGTCTTTAGTCAGAGCCACCTCTCTGGGCAGAGCCACCCCTGCCCAGAGCCAACCTCAGCCTGCTGGCCCTGCTGGCTCTGTAACTGTCTCACTAGCTCACTTGCAGATCTCTGCAACCTCTGGACTATGCACCTTGGAAAACAGATGATTACCACATCAATTCTCCAGGACTTGTACCTCTCCCATGTCGCCTACCCTATCCTCCAGCCTCTCTGGTGCTTGAGAAAGCTCTCGTGCCACCCACTACTTTGCCGCCATCTTCTCTCCTTATAGCTTGTATCTTTGACAAATATCTCTATTTTCCATATTACATGGCTGACCCTATGTACTTTCTGGACAGGCTTTGTACATATATTTTCTTTGGTATATGATTTATTGGTGAAGAAGCTTGTCAAGGTCTTCTCTGTCTATTCAAAAATGAAGTGGTTTGTTTTTTAATATGCAAATATGTGGAGAAGACTCTTTATTCTTTTTTTTTTCACCAGAAGTTGCCAGTGCTAGAAAAATAATCTAGACAAAGTAGAGTCATCACTTTCATACAATATGAATCAAATCGCTATTGCCCGGCATTTCCATGGCAACTGCCTTCCTAAGCAGACTTCTCTACAAAACATACAGCTGTTATTTTATCTTGTTGCTAAGTTCCCCTGACAAAGCCATGCTATAATAACCATGCACATATAGGTGGTTAAAGGGGATAAAGCTCCCATGGGCCTCACTGGCTTATCCTATAAATAATTATGTAGGAATTCAGCCCTCCATCTTCAGCATTCATGGTTTTATTCTTTCCTTTGCCTTGAAATTGCCATATTGAGGAAAATTCATGCAAGTCTTTAATCTATATTAACTGTTAGTAGTGTAAATAGAACTTTTTCTTTGTTTTAATCATGTAACAGCCAACAACCATGGTAAATGACCCAAATTTCCATTAGATGATAAACTAATTTGTTCTATTATTACACAGCTTCACAGTAAATACGTTCTACATCATTGTTCATTCTAATTTCTTTTATCCTAACCATGACTGGACTGGTCTTTGGGTAGCAAATACTTCTGTGCTAGTTAAAAACAGAGGTAGGTTCTGCCTATCTCTACATAGGAACCAGTAGGAAAATTGAGTCAATTTATCAGATTGCCAAGGGCTAGGAGAGGCTCCATTACCTGTCATATGTCCAACTGTAATATAGGTCCAACTGTAACTTATGTTAGCTATAAATCAGCCAGAAGAAAAAGAGACCCAAGCCTCCAGGAAAAGCCACATTTTAATGAAATATTTACAATGAATACCCACTCTTTCATTACTGAGCAGACTCAGGAGAGAAAGGGAAGGTAAGTTACATATGTAGGAGGAGGAGAGGATCAATGGAAATAACATTCCCCTAAGACAATAAAGCTTAGTTCAGTTTCACTGTTAGACCACTATGTATATCCATTAATTTATTTTAAAATAATAATTTTTCCAGTTTAAGTTTATTGTATTTGATGAGAAAACAGGTTGTCAATGATCCCTATGATTATGGTATATTTTTCAGGAAGAGTCATTTTTGTTTGGTAACATTAGAATGCAATATTTTATTTAAAAATGAGAATCAAAAATAGTTTATTTCTACTGTTTTTATTTTTTCATGGGAATAAAATAAAAGGAACATCATGGTTGTAATTCATTACCCATGTCAAGAGTAAGCATTGTGTCAGGCAAGTCCTTCCACTCTGGAAACAGAGAGTGGTGTTTTCCCTCAATAAGCAGTAACTAGATCCACAAGACATCTTCATTTATAAATTTAAAATGACCCTATTAACTTTGGTTTCTTGGGAAAAAAATAGCTTTGTCATAGTCTCACGTGGATTAAGATGATATCATAGTTAACATGAAACACAAACCTACCTTCAAATTCCCAATGGCCAGGACAGAACAGGGACACTTTTCTTGTTTGCCACCAGATTCCTCAGCCTGGCACAGTACTTAGCCTTAGAAGATACTCAACAAATGTTCAATGATACAAAAGAAGAAGCTAGCCCATATTTAACTCAGATAAAGTGTGGTTTAGAAGAAAGCATTTATCTTGCCTTTATAAAACATCCTATCTTGGTGAACATAGCTATTGAAACACCTATCAAGTTCTACAGGGAAAATGTTAAATATTTTAAAATTATCTATTTAACTCTATTAATTCCAGAATGTAACCATTTTATAATTGCAGAAATTAGGAATTTTCATACTTGTGAGAGAGTTATGAGTATCATAAATTTATTTCCTACCACATTTTACTATCAACACAATCTAGAATTTATTATAAATTTAATTGATAATTTTACCACTTATTTCCCAAATGTCTGTTTCATACAATTTCTAAAATCATAAACTGACTCAGGATTTTCTCAGGTGTTTGTGTGCCCTCCCTGATTGTTAGCAACAATGCAGTCTATCATTCTTTCATTCAGTCAGTCGTATATTCATCAAATATTCAGTAGGAACCATGGGAAATATAAATGAATAAGGCATAATCCTTGCCCTAAAATTGTAATTCAGTTGAGGAGTTAGCCATGTATCAACAAAATATAATGTGAAGAGGAAAATATTTTTGTGAAATGACAAGTACAGTGCTGGGAAAATGCCAAAGGAGAGATTTTGAAAACATTCTTGGAAGGTGACACCTAAACAAGATGGCATTTTGAGGATGAGGGAATGGGTTGAGCAAAAGCAAGGTGGTACTAAATGATGCCTATTTTCAGGAAAAATAGTAAAGACCAATATGGCAGAATTGTAGAACATTATGTTATGATGGAAGACAAGGCAAAAACGAAGTGCTGGCTCCAAATTATGGAGTGCTAAACAGCAAACACAAAATGTGTCTTTATTGTATATGCAACAAGGATCCATTGAAGATTTTTTGAGTCATATAATTTCCTGAAATTAAAGAACATAAATGCAAAGTGAAGAGTAAATGAGAATAGCTGAATTGAACAGCCAGGCTATGGAACCACTAAAGTCAAAGCTGATGGGGTGATTAACTACGGGAGTAGCACTAGAGCTAGTATGGAGTTCAGATTTTTACAAAGTATCTGGAGAAATCCTTTGGGTTTGAAATAAACAGAATTTGCTATTCATATTTTATGTAACTGGAACAGAGAATGAGAGAGTAAGAAATACAAGAATATCCTTAATTTCTGTATTTTTGAACTGTCCTTCATGGAAGTAGTATGTATTCACGTGAAAGCCTAACCACTGAAATCAAATGAAACACTAGACTGTGATCCACATAACAACTTTTCAGAGGCCATAGTGGGTATGCATACCACACTTATAAAAACACAGTTTTTGTTACTCTGGATTGCAATTTACATTTGATGCTTAATAACTTTTTAGGTGTGTATATGGTGTTTCCCAAAATAAATTATTTATTGCCAAAGGAAGATAAATGTTCTGATTGAGTATGATCCTTGGTATTTTGTTGCCACAGAATAATTTTTACAAAGTATATTAATGAGTTCAGAATTGGAAACATGGAGCTTTGTCATATATATAAGAGAAATATAATGATATTAACAAAAGGGTCTGATATTTGGGTTTGGATTCATGGAATGAATATCACTAAGAATATAATCAGTTTTAATAATTTTATATATTAGCTAACATAATGTCTCATAAATAGGTCATCATTCAATGCTTTGGCTGCTAATAATAATAAGAAAAGCTTTAGCTTGTGGGGATTTTCTATCTTGTGGTTCCCTAAGTAATTTTTAAACATTGATGTTTTATTGATTTATGTAAAATTTCTTTGTTCACTGCCATAGAACTCAAGATGTAGACATTTACAACATCAGAATAATACCCTAGAGAGAAATTTTCCAAGAACTAATAATCAAGATGTTTGACAGCCAGTCAAATGTGATCTTTTTTAGATGGTAAGATCATGAACTATGTTTTCTATTTCAGAACCTAAAATAAATTTTTTTTCAGAATTGTAATATAATATGGAAAATTTATGCTTAAAATATTTAACATTTTTGTATTTTAAAGCACATCTAAATTGTCATTTAAGAAATTGGAAATGCATAATGCAATAAAAATAATAAATTCCTATTAATCATCATGTTCATTGTTTTCTGAGAGAAATGTAATAAATGCAAAAGAGGTAATGGAGAACCATACATGCTATTTATACCATTAATTAGTTGAATGGTAAATTTATAAAAAGACCTTTTATGTTAGGTATATTCATATGTTTTAAATATTCTTAACTGTTGTTGAGTATAGGAATTCATATTAGATGGAGTTAGTTATGAATACAGAGAGAAAAGTTTTTTAGACTGTAAAAAATGAGAAAGTGAGTTGGACATTTGGAATAAATTATATATATATTATATATATATATTAATATTATATATATAATCAAGCCCTTGTGAACCCACCTCATAAATATACAAAGACATTGAAGCATTTATCTGCCACCATGTTTCCCATTCACACTCTTCACTGTTTATAAGTAGGGAAAGCCACACCTAGATCTCTCAGAAGTCATTCCCACTTATGTGAAGCCAGTCTGGCCTCACCCTCCTGCTATTGTATATATCAGGTTAAATTCATCTTGCTGTTCCTGAGAGGAAAGGAACACCTTCAACATGCGTTCAAATGACTCTGAGACAGGCTGTTTAAGTGTGGTTTTGTCTCCATTGTACTTGCCTCTATTCCTGTTCTCCTTTTTCTTCTAATTTAATTCCAGAGACAATACATTAAAAATAGATTGTTAACATATTCAAGTTTGGCAATGAAGATGCATATAGAGTATTAGAGTTATACAGAACAAAATAATCAGTAAATCCTTTTAGCAAGTGGTCCCTCCATGGATAAGTAGAAGACAGGCAAATGGTCTAAAGCAGTCTTTGTCATATTAATCAGTAACTGAAATAAATATACTTGATAAAATCAATGCCAAAAGAAAGCGTATATAAGCAGCCAGAAATGTAGATACCCGGTAATCATCCTACAGCTTTTCTATCCCTCATTTTGCACATCCAAATATTTACCTAGCCCTGTTTCTTCTTCTCAATGCTTTGTCCCTGCTCAGTTCAGAACCTCACCCATCCTCCTCTGCCTTCTGTCTTGGTATCATCATTCTATCAACATTCTAACTAGAAAACTAATGTATTTTCTTAATTACATTTAAAAAAAACGACTCTGCACTGTTTTGAACACTTCAGTGGATCCTGTTCCTTTGCAGGAGAGAGCCCATTCTCTTGGCATGGATCATGAGGATTTTCATAATTTGATTCCTGGAATTCTTGCCACTCCCAGATGGAGACTGTATTCTCTAGCTTTCCTAAACTAATTTCATTTCATGGAATCTACACATGCTCATCTGCCTGTTTCTTCCCATTTAATGTTTGGTTGGAATTTATTCTCCTTCTTTATCCAGCTAACGCCAAAACTTAATCAGCTCATGAATCACTTCCTTCAGGAAATCTGCTCTGACCCATGGCCTGCCTCTTATATCTGTGCTCCTTATATCCTTTGAACATTCAAAAAGTATGTCTGTACTATCTGATAATGTAAATACCTCTTTCAGTAAGCTTGAAGTATTATATATGCATGTTTATCAAAAATATCATTGCTGTTTATCATGAAAGTAAAATTATATGGGTTTCAGATGTAGAATATAAAATATATTTCTATTATTTTATGATGACTATTATTTGTACTTGATTCATGATCTGTTTTTTAAGATTCTAGATGTACTTCAAATTATGCTATAGATTTAGATTTAGAAATACTTTGTAGTGATGGTTTTACTATTCTAAATAATTATAATTTAGCACATAGAATTTTTTGAAAGATTCTATCTAAACAAAATATACTAGTATCTGTTTCAGTACAACAACACTGAATTGGATTTCTTTTTGTCTTTTTCTTTTATTCCTGTTACTTTGATTGAACATCAGTGAGGAATATGTTTAAACGATCTAAAATAAATAAATTAGTTGTTTGAGTTAATTTGCAAAAAAAAGGCAAGATTACATAAAAGATGAAAAACTAGAAGATCAAAGTGTTGGAGGGCCAAGAATACATAAACAAAAGAAAACACAGAAAGTAGGTAAAATGATCAGCAGAATTATTTTAAAATAGGCAGAAGACTAAAGTAACTAGAAAAACTCAGACATTGGAGATGTTTGATGTGAGGAAATAATCTGAAACAAAAGCAAATTTTATGATGAAGAAACTTAGAAAATAGAAAACATTGTTAATGAAATAGTGACAAAATCCTGTTCTCACTTGAAAGACAATTTATAAAATACTTAGAAGATAATGTGTTATAATAAGATAATGGCGAAGAGAACACAATTTTGTTCTGGTTTATTTTTAGTGAACGTTTGAATGTTTTATTTGTTTGTTTTAATTTTATTTTGTTGTTGTTTTATTGCATCCATCCCCTTTTTCCTTACCTCTGTCTTCTTCCCCACCCACCCACCCCCCTCAAAGTCAATCACATTTGTTGTCTATGTCCATGATTCTCCCATACTAATTCCTTGACTAAACTGCTCCCCTTCTTTGCCTCCTCTTGAATGTTTTATGAAAACTTCTATTATTTTCTAGAATACTTAACATTCATGATCAGTGATAAATCAGTGTATTCAAACCATTGTCGATTTTACATGTTTTGTAATTTACATTTTCCCCAAAACATCTAAATATCTTTTAATGTTTCTATATATGAGTTGTGTAGTACCCACATTTGACATCCATGATTACACATATTTTTTCATTTTATTAATTGATAAATCTCTAGAGACACAAATTGTATGCTTAATTAACATATTTTTATTGAGCAAATTTCATTTTATTGCCATATTCATTTAATCTTTGACATTAAGAGTAGTTAAGACAACTCCTAAGGAAAAAAAATGGAATAAAATCATGCTTTTTTTACTTCTTATTTAAAATAAATAAGATTATTAGATAATACATTTTATTTCTGTACTGGCAAAATGGAAATACTATTACCAGCATGCTCATAAGAGTAGTCTGTCATTAGTAGCTTTGATGACATGGCATGGTCCCTTTAAATAATTTATTAGTACCAATTGCTTCAAAAAGCTAATTAGGGCCCTGGCTGGTGGCACAGTAGATAAGGTGCCAGCCTGCAAACCCAAAAATCGCTGGTTCAATTCCCCAGCCAGGGCACATAACCAGGTTGCCAGCCAGGTCTCCAGCCAACTCTGTAGCTGAAGGCAGGTGAAAGGCAACCATACATTGATGTCTCTCTCCCTCCCTGCCTCTCTCCCTGCCCCTCACTCTAAAAATAATAATTAAATAAATTTTTAAAAAGAAAATAATTAGACCTCACAAAGGCATATTAAATTGTGTAGTAGTTTCACTGCTATCCTGGGCACCCACACTGGCAGCATGTGTCATTAGGCTGTGCTTCTGTTCATTGTTAAAGGCCGTACTCTGTTCTGTGAGAATGCAGTTGGTTATTCTATGATTATTTACTTATGTTAATTTTTGGTCAGTCTAACCCTAGATAGAGTTAGTATTTTTCTTTGAGCAAGTATACAACCAAACTTGCTCAAGTACAACGTGAGTTTAATGTAAGGCTGTACAGAGATTAAAAAGTTCAATTTTACATAGGTACCTCTCAGCCAAGACAACTTCTGAACCACATTTCCAATTTCCACATCTTGAAAACAAATATCTCAGGACCTTGTGACTTAGTTCCTCCTTCTGCTGTGGCCATAGAATCCTGGCTGTCTGCTTATGGATTGCTTTTGAGTTAGATGCCCACTCTGACTCCAGTCAGCTGTTGCCAAGGTGGATTCCCTCCTGCTGCATAAAACATGGCTGTAAAACAAGAATAGGCATTACATAGGGTTTGCCTTACAGAGAAATGTTAGAATTATATTGCACTATAATGTGCATTGGGTACTAGAGATGGTATCACTGGTTCTTGGTAATGAGACATGCTCATTGATTCAACTATTCCACAAATATTTGCTGATTTCTACTCTGATCAGGCATTGGTTAAGCATTAAGGATGTACATCTGATTAGGGGCAAGCAAGCCATCCACTTCCATAAGTCCTACAGTGCTGAGTAGGAGCATACATTAATCAACTAACACATGAACAAGATAATTGCACATGGCAATTAGCTGTATAAGGAAATGAACAGAATAACATTATAAAACAGGAGTCAACATACTTGTTTTTAAAAGGGTCAGAAAATAGTTTAGGCATTGCAAGGCATACTGTCAGTGTTGGCAGCTCTCAACACTGCTACATAGGGCCAAAGCAGTTATAGGCTAGGTCAAAAAGTGAGTTTTAGCTGTATGCTAATAATATTTTATTTATGAGAGCAGGCAATGAACTTGAATCAGTCTGACAGCCATGAAGAGCTGACCCATATTATAGAGAATAGAAGGATAGTAAAGATTGTAATAAGTAGAGATCTTTCTAAAAAAAGAATGTTTGAATGAGGATACAAAGGATGTGAGAAGGAGCTGGTTGTAAGTGAACTGCAGGAATTGCTTACCAGATGGAGCAACAAGTGCAAAGACTTTGAAGGGAAGGAATATCCAATGAAGTGACAGAGAAGAGGCTGAGGTTACTGGAGTTTAATGAGAAACTGAGAAAACATTATAATTACATTTTGAGAAGTAGACAGATGTTAGTTCATGTTGCTCTTTAAATTGAAGACACACCTGAATAACATGGAAGAATCAGAACTAGGTCAGTCAGAACATATGGGCAGTCATCTTGGGGCACTGATATGAATTGGTCAATCCCTCTTGCCCTTCCACAGGAATCAAATTTCTTGCTTAAAACAAAACAAAACAAAACAAAACAATTGTCATTGACTGTACACATTGAGTCACTGTCTACAAGGCTGCACAGAAGGAAAGAGATGATGTCTCCCAAAGCATGCAAGAACACACATGGATACAACTGCTATTTAGAGAGCTTCCAGGATGGTAAAGACTTTTATCTTCATTAAACTTGTTTAATATTTATTTAATCTTCATTAATAAGCAGGTTCAGCCAGAATGATGATGACCTGAACCATTTCTTATTCTCAAACAACTTTCTTTATCCCTGAGCATATTCTTTGCTCTGAAATCTACTTTGCTTGAAATGATATTTATTTCAGCTTTTACTCAGCGGTAGCTTGATTACAAATAATATTTGCATTCCTGTAAATATTCTTGAGCCTTCTACTGAGATGTAGTTTCACTACTTAGCAATAGTTGAATCTTTTGGGATCTTGCTTTTGATGTTTGTCAGATAGGACCATTGTAGCATTTTTTATCCATGGCAAATTTTCTCCCTTTAGCCAAAACTCTTTATGAGTTACTGAACTCAAAGCCCTGTAAATTATAAAATTTTTCACTCAGAATTTGGAGAACAGGAAATAGTGTTGTGTGATTTCAGAGATCGCTTCTTCTTTTAAACCTTTCAGGTGATTCTTTCCCCAGCCAAGAGTGGACTCCTCAAACTCGTGCACTGATAAATACTCAGCAGAAGCTCAAGATGGACACTCTGCAAAGTTCCACGGCTATCCCTGTCTACTTCTCTCCAGTGCTCATAGCTGCATATGTTAGCTGCCTTGTTCTCTCCAGATTTTGGTTCCTTATCACAGGCAGTAGGTTTATCCACATGGCTTTCTGTCTTGAAGCTTTGGTCTGGAACTGTTCCTAGGCAACAAATTAGAACAATTTGGAGCTTACCTCTTCTGTCCCTCACCCCTAGGATCTCTCTACTCTGCTGTCTGTTGCCTAATATCGTAAGAACTTTTGTTTTTAATATTTTATCTATTTTTAAAATTGTTTCAGGAGGTAGGTAAGTCTAGTTCCTATTACTCCATCTTGGTTGGAACTGGAAGTCCTCAGTTGTAAACATTTCGCTCTATTTTTTCATGTTATTGACACTATGGCACTTTTATTTGTACTTTGCAATTGCTAGATAATCACATCATGAATCCTGTAATCTGAAAAGTTTGAAGAGTTTCCCATAAATCTACAAAGGTACCCTGAAACCAGTATATAGATTTCCAAGGAGAAATGAATAGATATATTATATACTGGCTGGTTTGAAAAAAAAATCACCTCTAGGTTAAGTAATCATTTTATTTTAGTAAAGAATTGAGAATCTTTTAAAAATGGAGATGTCCGTAATTATTTCTATAATACCTACTTGAATAACTTATTGAATGTTTCTTTTGGATCTTTTATACCAATCTGCATAGATGTCAATTTTCTCTTAAAATTAAGAACTTCCACCCTGGCTGCTGTGGCTCAATGGATTAAGCACCAGCCTGTAAACCAATGGGTCACCAGTTCAATTCCCAGTCATGGCACATGCCTGGGTTGTGGGCCAGTTTCCCAATTGGAGACAGTGCAAGGCAACCACACACTGATGTTTCTCTCCCTCTCTTTCTTCCTTGCATCCCCTCTCTCTATAAATAAATAAACAAGTAAATAAGTAAATACCTTAAGAAAACACTAAGAACCTTCTAGGCCAATGTTGTAGGTAGATAACATTTCTATTATAGGCTTTATCATGAGATTATTCAAATTGATACCACAAGAGAAAAAAGGTATGTTTTGTTAAAGTCAACTTAGTGTCTCAAAAATTATTCCTCTCAGTCCCACTCTGACTTCTAACATGAAGTGGATGAATGACTTCTCCATAAAAGAAAAGAGCTTATTTTTCATGATAAACCTAAAAAGAAAAAAAGGATCTGAGATAGTTGAATAGATTTCAGACTGTTAGAACTATAAAGTATATTGGATAATCTTGCTGGATCATTGATTATAATACATTTTACATAGAAAACTTATAAACCACAATGCAGATTTTAATAATTAGTTATCTGTGCTAGAAAGAAATTATTCAATATATCACCAAATGTCAAATTCCACCATTGTATCTATTTAAATTTTGACTAGCTCCAGAAATGGAGGTTTTATTAAATTATGTTCAAGGATGTCATGTAGGTATCCTTATAGGAAATAAAAATATTTGACACAAATGAAAAAAAATTACATTTTGTTCTTTTATTCTGTAGGCAAGACACCATTTTTAAAAATTGATAAAGTGGCTCTGGCTGGTGGCTCAATTGGTTGTAATGCTGTCCCATGCACCAAAAGGTTGTGGGTTCACTCCCTGATTAGGGCACATATGGAAGACAATTGATAAGTGTTTCTTTCTCATCTCTCTCTGTCGCTTTTCCCCTTCCTCTCTGTCTAAAATTGGTAAATATATATGCTCAGGTGAGGATTAAGAAAAAATGGTAATGAAGTGGTACTGATCAAAGAGTTCTATCTTGAATGAATTTTATGTGTGTTAGAACACATTTAACATTTTTACCATTTAAGTCTTCCTTTATGTATATGTATATTTTAGATTAAAATCAAATTACCTTACTTTGAAATATTTTATTAATTTCATATATTATATTGGATGTTTAAATATCTAATCTATATGTTGTTCTCAAATATTGTATACAAAGTCTGTCCTGAGAGTATTGGACACACAAACTGTTTTAATTATATTGACATTGGCTTGATACTTTCAAGACAGACCTCATATTCATCTAAATTTTCATATTAAATATCTTATGCAACTTACAGAAGCACTTAAAATTTTAATTAATCTTATAGTAGTGGATATTTAGCTACATGTCTGTTACCTATTGCCATAAAATAATATTTAACAAACCATCCCTAAGTTTACTGCATACCACAACCATGAATTATTCCCAACCTTCCTCTGCATCAGCTGGGACTCAAGGTAAGACAAATCTTAGCTAGGTGGGTACGCTAATCTGGACAGGTCTCTAGCATGCATCTGGTCTCCAGCTGTGACTGGCTGATAAGGCCAGGCTTCACTGAGATGTTTCAATCCTGTTCCAAGAGTCCCATTCCAAGTATCACTCATTCTCCTCCTAGAATCAGCCAGCTATTTTTATAATATTCTTCACAGGGCAATGGCAGAAACACAAGAGAGCAAGTTTGTCTGTTTGTTTCTACTTTAACCTGTCATTCTTTCCTTTTCATTTTTTCCTCTTTGGCTTTGCCTCTCCCTCCCCTTCTCCCCCCCTGCCCCTTCCCCATTCCTACTTCTCCTCCTCCCCCTTCTTGTTCTTCTTGTTCTTGTCCTTGTTCTTCTCTCTCTCTCTCTCTCTCTCTCTCTCTCTCTCTCTCTCTCTCATCAATTTTTACTTTTCTACTAAATAGACAAATTTAGATAGAGATGATAGCCTTTGACCTAAGCATTTAAGCAATGTTTTCTTTAAAAACCTTCCTTCAAAAGTTTTACTGAAGTAACATTTAAACTTTGTTGAAGGTGGTTTTGGCTTCTCTCTTTCTGTTACTTCAAAAGCAATCACTTAAATGCATCTTTATGAGTGAGTGGAGCAAGTTTCTGAAGGCACTACAGATCTCCAACTTATGCTGTAGAAGACCTGTGTGTCACATGCTGACCTTTGCCACCAGAATGGTCTGTCTGCAACTTTGGTTCCTATTGTACTTCTGATGGATACAGAAGTACAATATACAGCCAATGTATAAGATTCCAAATTGTTCTTTTTGAAATTGATTTCACTTTTCAAAAACCTGATTGGTCTCACACAGTTTTGTTTTCTTCCTTGATGCTTTCTCCACAATTCCAAGTATATTCAATCCTACTCATTAGCTTGGGCTTCTCTATTTGCCATTAAAATTTTGTACATTAATTTTAGGTTTTTCAGGTGACATTTCCATTGTGGACCTTACATTCCAATTTAACAGTAAGATACTATACTGTAATACTATAATTATAATATAGATAATTCTAGCATAATTATTAAATATATGTAAGTGTAGTGTATTATAATATATAATATGGTATATAATAGTATAATTCTGTATTAGCACACTGTAATTATATTCTAGTTTCTTTTCAACCTCCTTCATGGACAGTTTCTACTTATTACAGTAGGTACTCCTTGTATATTACCAGATTTACCCACTACATCAATACTAAGACAAGTTTTATTATCACCATTCCATAGATAAACTAGAATATAGACATGGTAAGTGAAATTGCCACTGACACAGAGCTTCTAAGTGAGGGAGCTAGGATGTCTGATTCTAAAGCTTAAATTCTACTCCACTGAGCTTTGCTGCATCATGGAATAGCAAAGAGGTTCCGAGACCTTAAAATACCAAAGAGCCAGTAGCAATAGTAGCAATTTCCTCGTTGATCCTTCAAAGCCAGTATTCATTTAATTTTATCAAGGTTGCCTTTCTTCCAAAAATGTACCTGCAAGTCACTTAGACTTAAGGATTCTGCCTTGAATTATTATTAAAGGAAAATGATTCTCAAAGGAGAAGTTCTTTCTTTCCCATTCAACTTAGCTATCAATGTATTCAACAGTCAAAATGGCTGGGGCTAACACTGAAAATCTTCCATATTTCACTTACACACATTTATATAGCCTTATGTCAACCACAGCAAAAGTATCAGGGAAACTAGAACATAAGAAATTTCCACTTCAGACATTTTGAAACTTATGTTTGCCCCTAAGCCAAAAGGACATAGCTAGTATCATCACTCACTATTTTAATGGCTTGGTGCCTTTTCGGAATTGTGCTATAAACACAGGGTCAACTTGTGATTCTGACTTTGATTCTAGTTTTCAATCCTAGTTTTTTAAAGTTGCTTTGACAGCAGGCTCAAGTATTTCAGTTATAAAGAGTTCCACCTATAATTTTTCTCAAGTGAAGGCTATGTAAGGATCAAAATGGACATCTCATTTAGGCAAGTAGGAGACGTTTTTAAACAGAATTGAACACTCCTAATAATTAATCATTAATATGCACTTTATAATAAAGCTGTCTTGCTTTGTTAACAAATGATAAATCATTTTAGATGGAGTATAAGCAATAAAATTAATTGCACTATGTCCATTAAAATTTCCATAGTCTCCTTTATATTTGATTATAATAAGCTTTTTTCCCCTAGCAGTCACTTCAGAGTATCTTTTGAATTGGTTTTAACACATTGATTTGCAATGTTCTTTTTGAACAGGGTCACTAAGAAGGCTTTAAATTGCTCTAGCTTTTTTCCTACAGGTTTTAGAACTGAATAAAGAAATATCATCACCCTGAGTGGTGTGGCTCAGTTGGCGTAGCATCATTCTGCAAAGGGAAATGTCACCAGTTCAATTCCCAGTCAGGGTACATTCCTGGGTTGTGGGCCTGGTTTCTGGTTTGAGAGCATGAGCGAGGCAACCAATGATGTTTCTTTCCCTCACACATCAATATTGCTCTCCCTCTGTTCCTCCCCGCTCTCTAAAAATAAATAAATAAAATATTTTTAAAAAAGAACTATCTCCATTATGGATGCCTGTATTACTAACAGCAGTTCCTCGGGAGCCTAGAAGACAAACTGGTGATACCTTGAGCTCCCCTGGTGTCATTGCCTCCTGGTCCCATAGAAGCTGTGACACTGTCAGGCATCACTTTTGTTTTTAGGGCAGGAGGAGGTGGAGAAGCTTTGCCAACCCAGTCTCTTCTATATATCAGCAAAGCAAGAGGCAATGCTTTTGCTAATAGATTTCTGGTTTTACTTAGGACCAGAATGAAGTCCCCAGCCACTTCTGACTAAAATTTTTAGAAAACAGGTTGCATAGGAACAAGGAAAACATTTAATTCATTCAAATATATACTTAGGACCTATCACATGCTAGCCACAGAGCTACCACTATCTTTTCACAGATGCCCGTGGAAGCTTTCTTCAGTTTGGGAGTCTGAAAGCCTACTTTCTTTGGTTCAGAGTACTGACATTGAGAGCTTACAAATGGAGATCCAATGGAGGTTAATTTGGGAGAATGAATTATTCATGATCACCCATTAGTGTCTGAGAAGACAATAGGAGTGCTAGCTGGAGAATTCATGATGTGTTTTAAGTACAAAGCAGGACTTACGTACAAAGACTGAGTTAATGACTTGGTGACCCAAGATTAATGTCCAAATTTCCTATTCTAAAGCAAACCCACACTATAGGCAATTTTAGGTACAGATTTCAGACTTCTAGTTGTTTCTCTGACTCTTTGATTGGTTAAAGCTCAACTTCTGCACCAATATCACATATTGTTTAAATATTTATAGAATAATATAGAAAGCAAGTTAACAAAGCTATCAGAAATGCAGATATTAAGGAAATATTATTAGAGTGTATTTGGGCTAGATGATATATCCCCCCATTCATATGTTGAAGCCCTAACTGTCTATGTAATAATATTTGGAGGTGGGGTCCTTGGGATGGGATAGGTAAGATTGTGAGGGTGGAACCCTCAAGATAGGATTAATGCCAACCTTGGTCTTGAACTTCCAGGGTGGAAGGGTAGGTGAGCTCCCTGGGACCTCTTTGATAATAGCACTAATACCATCAGCAGGCCTTCATCCTCATGACTCCAATCACCTTCCCAAGCTCCCATCTCCAAACACTACCATGTTGGGAGTTAGATTTCAACATTTGACTTTTGATGAAACACAGTCTATAGCAGGATGTGAAAGCCCTTAAAAGAATAAGGAGCCCTGGCTGGTGGCACAATGGATAAGGTGCCAGCCTTTGAACCCAAAGGTTGCTGGTTTGATTCCCAGCCAGGGCACATAACCAGGTTGCAAGCCAGGTCTCCAGCCAGCTCTGTAGCTGGATGCAGGTGAAAGGCAACCATACATTGATGTCTCTCTTCCTCTCTCCCTTCTCTCTCTCTAAAAAAAAAAAAGACAAAATCTTAAAAAAAAAAACAAACAAAGAATAAGGAGTGTTCAATAAAAGAAATAGTATATGGCGAGAAATTGTGGAAAAGGAGTTTCCTTAAACTGTGACAGACTCTTGGGATTAGAATTATTCAGACTTTTATGTGACTTTAAACTGTTTTTATCACAAGTATTACTGGTTTCAAAAAGTAATATAAAAGCTTATCATTTCCATAATTTTTTGGTTCTGTTAAATTTACCTAGATATTTTCAAATGATTCAATTTACTAGAAAAGGACTAATGTATATATTTTTATGGATTGAAATGAATTCAAGTTTAATAAAAATTGTCTTCAACAGAAATGTCTGCCATAATACCTGAGCCTTGGCTTTATCTCTAAACTGGGAATAAAAACTCTCACTTGTCTAACTAACCATGTGACTGTGGGAATTAAAAGTCTCATATGTGTCAGAATGGTAGCTTTCTTTTTGCAGGAAGTTCATGAAATGTAAAACTGAAGCCATAAGACCATCACTTGAACAAGGGAAAAATCAAATCAACTTCTCAGTAAATCTGATACACTCGTATATTAGAGTACTTATTTGGCCTTTGGATTTCTAATTGTGTGTGCAAAACATGGGAAAACCTGATGGGGTTTAGGGGAAGGCAATGAAATTGATTAAGGGGCTGCTTGCATTGATTTATGAAGATGCATTAAATGAATGCAATGTGAATAACTCTCCTAAGTGACGACAGGGAAGGACATAATTATGTCTACAAATATCTGTTGGGTGTGAACACTGAAAAGGAGATCGATGAGGCTGCAGAGGATATGATAAGGAATAATAAAATGAAATTAGAAGAGTCTACATGGAAAACATTGTAGTCATTTTATTTCCCTGAAAAGTGTTCAACAAGGAGGAAGCTGGATGCCTTGATTAGACACTCAGAATATATACAGTAAAGGCTGGGGAAATATATTATTACAAGTGTATGCTGGTGAGCTGTGTGGAACAGCTGTGATGCTTTTGCAGGGAAGTGGAACTGGGGTGACATACCCCCAAATGTAGCCATATTTGTGTTTTGTGTAAAAAGCAATCAGGGACTCAGAACTGCTCTGTCTTAACTCTGTGCCAACTTTATTGTTTACCTCCTTGTATTCCTTCAAAGAAATTGGAGAGCAACTTGGCAAGTTAGCAGCTTTGTATAAAGGATTGTTTTTATAACACTTGTCTAATCCAAGGGTGTGAGGCATAATCTTAAAAGGTCTATGTATGTTAGAACATTATGTTCTTTTATGTTTCCACTTCATTTCCTCTCCCATCTTTCTTCCTTCCCTGAGGCTTGACTGTAAGAAACAGAAACTAGGGAAGGAGGGAAGGTGTTGGTGTAGAGTCCTCCTCAGTCCTAATAAATAAAGATTCTCTATTCAAAAATGGGTGGTGATATGGCTAATAATTAGCACAGCTGAGGCAAATGACAATTAAGTTTTAATAAGGCCTCAACAATTAGCATTTTAGCCATTATTGCATGGGAAGCGAAACATTAGATTAGTTATGCTTGTAGGAAGTAATCAGCTAAGAATTACTCAACTCATTTCTAAGTAATTATAATTACACTATTTGCTTCTGTGGAGACTTTCAACTGAGAGTCTCAGCCTGGGTCTATACCACAGCTACCAAAGGATAAACATTACTTACTTAGAAAGTGTAATCTTTAAAGTGCAGCTTCAAATTCAAATTGAAAATAAAAGTCTGATGAATTAGTGTCTACTTAAATGTCTGTAGCTTATGGAAAAAGAAGAGTAAGGCCCTTTACATCAATAAATTAAATATTTTCAGCCAAAAACTTTTGTAGATTCTATATGTGACCATAATTCTGTCACATGTTACTGTTATGACCACTAGAAGAAAACTTGGAGCAAATAAATAGCAAAAATATGTCATTTATGAAATGTTTCATATAAGTAATGATTAAAATGGGAGATGCACTCATCATGAGGCAGTAATCACCTGTGCATGTTTCACAGAGTTCTTGGGTTTTGTATTTTTTAATATTTACCATGATTTATTCTTGATAATGTGTTTCTATTACTTTGTATTGAAAGTGAATTAGTAGAATACATAGCAGTCAAAATTTTCTTAAAAGTTGGCATTAATGGTTGTAAGTGTTTCTAAATAAGCTACAAGATAAGATCATGAGTGAAATACATGCTTTATTCCCCAAAGGAAAAAATAACAAGTATTTCAGAATTTGTTGTGAAACAAGAAAACATGGCAAATCACTCTAAAACAGAATTAATCCCTGGAACAAAGCTTTTAATAACTTTAAAGGAAATGGATTCTAACATGTAAAATATAAAATAAAAAAATATTGAGCCATGTTATATCTACCCATAATTTACCTTCAGTGATCATTATCATAGTAAAGCAATGGTTATTACCAGTTGTTCTAAAGCCCATATGACACTAATATTTTCCTGACCATTTAAGTCAGGAAAAAATTTCCTTGCAGGCCATAAGAATTCTAATTTCATTTGAAAACTTAAAACAGCATATGTGCTTATGCAAAAACTATGCTTTAATTTCCTATGATAATCTAATTAAAATGAATGAACCATATTCAAATTGAACCATGCCTACCTTCCAGTGATATGATTCCTGCTCAGAGCCCTTGAACTTTTATTTAGTATCTGGCTATATTTAGATCTCTGGTGTGATTCTTAGTGTTTAAGTTTAGGATGTTAGTGAACTGAATAAGACTCTTATTTCTATACCAATGAGAATGAAGAATGAATTTCTGAATGCCTTGACAAGTACAGTTCTAATATTTTGAGTCTTTATAAGTGTCCTCAAGCAGGTGAATAATCAACCAGTTTGCTATTTCAATTGATAAAATATTCTTACTATAAATAAATTTTAATGGTTGTATTTCAGTCAAATGTAATAGCCACCCAAGAACACATTAGTGTTTACTATAAAAGATGACTCACTAAAACACCATGCTTTTTCTCCAACAATCTATTTCTTATCTGATTCTTTTTCTTTCCTGTTCTCATCTCTTCTATAACATTTGCCAAAAATAAAAGTACTCATGCTTCATAAATGTGCATGTAGAAACATTTGCAGTTTACTGAAAGATTAACACATGGAACTTAGTCTTTCAAGCTTTATTAATAATGAATAATCTATTCTGTCTTACAAGCTTTTTATGAGCTTTTTTTTTTTTTTCTATTAACTTTGTCAGAGTCCTTTGAAGGGAAAAAGAAAAGGAAATGAATTTCAGGTTCTATGCAACATGGTTTATAAAAGAGCATAAGCATTTGTCAGCAATTTTATTATCAAGAGAAGTTTCCTACACAAGGCATTTCAGCCTGTAACTCAGAAAACCTTATTGATGTCTCATATTCTACCTCAAGAGGCATAGTACTGTATTTGCTGTTGGTCTTTTAAGACTGATTTAATACACATTTGGAAAGTGAAGTCTAACTCTTGCAAATGGTCAGGGGATAGGAAAGCCATCACTAGACCCATAAGTACTATAAGGTTTTGTATCCAACACTGTGAGGTTATGAAAGTAAGGTTTCTGCATTGAAAAGGGGGGCATTATCCAGAAGAAAAGATGAAATACTGATATTTACAACAACATTAATTTATCTTGACAACATTATGCTAAGCAAAATAAGTTAGAAAAAGTAAAGAATCTTATGATTCCACTCATATGTATATAAAACTGAAAGATATAAAACTGAAAGCAACAAGTGAACAAACAAGAACAAATAAAAAAAAAAAAACTCATAGACACAGACAACAGTATGGTGGTCACCAGATGGGAGGGACTTGAGTGGTAAGTAAATGGTAAAAGGAATCAAATATATGGTGATGGAAGGAGATTAGACTCTGGGTGCTGGGCACATAATGCAATATACAAATGAAGTATTATAGAAGTTTAGTTTTATTAGCCAATGTTATCTCAAAAGATTTAATTTAAAAAATCTTCATGAAAGACATTGTTCCTCAGTTATGCTTGTTATTGGAACTACTACATTGTTTTTATAAAGCAAAATAACCAAACTGAAAAGAACAATATGGAAATAATTTTTCAAGTTAATCAAACAACTTCTTGGTACTTAATTGAATGAGTGTAACAAAACCAAAATGTTTAGCAATTTGATGTCCTTTAAGCCGCATTTATATGATTACTTTGGAGGGAATATGAAACATAAGTATTTGACCCTATGTAAGTCCAACTATTAATTTAGAAAAGAAGTTCAATTTTCAAAAATAAGTAGAAGAAGGGACATCATGTGAGAAGGACTGAGTGATAGCACACAAAATCTTCAGGTAAGCAGTGCTTCAGGAAGCTCTCCCCTATAGGGGCTCAGAGGGGTTGCCATGCCTGGGGTGATTTTGGTCCACAGCAAGGTTGTACCATATGAAAATCCTGGCAAAGGTGTTTTATTTCCCTCCAGTAGATATGATAGGAAGTATATTAGCTTATAAACAACTCACTTTTACTTCCTGTATAAGATCTCCTGAGAAACAGTATATTAGAGAACTGCAGAGAAGTGATACATTTTAGACATTTCTAACACTCCAGAAAACAAGGTAAATAGACGGATGCTTTCTGGGTTTATCTTTGTATTTGCTCTGGCAGTTCCATTTTGGTTTCAGCTTCTTTTTATATTTTTGAAAGGGTTAGAAGAGTAATCTGAAGTCCATAGAGCAGCAGAATTACTGCAAATCAAATGCCAGACTTTTGAGAGCTGTTGTTCGATGTGTCCTTTGTCAGGTGTATTGTCTTGTAAATTGGGCACCCAAGGCCAACTTAGTGATAGAAAGCTGCCAAAAGAATCCATGGAGTCTTTGATTCCTGAGTCAAATGGCCCCAGCACCACTTACTCCAGGTAGCTGGCCACCTGTTAACTGATTCAGACAAAGGAGATGCAAAAGAGCTAAAAGCAAGACTATACAGAAATGGATGCAAAGCATTTATGAGTTTGGCTGGTATAATATGAAAATACCTTTATGAAAAGAGAAAGGCCATCTCCTTAGATACAAGGTTTCTCTGTACAAAGCTGTGTTGACCAAATGGAATCTCTTTCATCATGGCTATCCATTATAAACCAGTTGTCCTTCATTTCCAAAGAGACTTCCATTCTTCTCTCTCCATGTTTTCTCACCTAAGTACCATTTTCAGATTAGTTTTCACTCCCCAAACAGCATTTCAACAATAACATACATTCTTTCTTCTATATTCATTTTTGCAATAATAGCTCTTGGAACATGAATAGGTCCCAGGGTCCTAAGAACTATAACTCTGTGTGTATAGAGGCTAAACAGCCCTTCTCTAAGCACTGAACCCTGGACATAAAGAAAGTGGGCATCTTAGAGTGAAAGAAAAAACAAAAATTGTCTCTATCCTCTTACATACCTGCTAACAATAGAGGTTCAGCCTGTATCTTCTTATAGAAAGGAGAAACCTCCTTCTCTTCTAACTCAGACAGAAGTCCCAAGCAAATAGGTATATATGTATATTTGTGAACAGGAAAAAAAAGAATTACCTGACTTGCATCTTGGAACACAGAAGAACAAGGAAATACTAATAAAAGGACATTGAAGTGTTAATGATGGTAAAGATAAAAAATGTATAGTATTAAAAATGGTATCTCTTCTAACCCTCAGAATAGCTTCACAGGGAGGTTTAACATCAACAGTAGTGTTCACTACAGGAATAAATTTGTAACACACTGTTATCTCTCCCCTTGAAATTTAAAAGAAACAATGGCTTCTCAGAGTTAGACTCTTTTAGATTCCACATGCAAGTGAGAGCATGCCATATTTATCTTTCTGCATCTGGCTTACTTCACTTAGCATACCATCCTCCAGGTTCATCTGTCACAAATGGTAGAGTTTTCTTTGTAAAGGTTGAAAATAATTCTATCTGTCACATAGAATGGTTGTTACTGGGGGTAGGGGAAATGGGGAAATGTTGATCATAAGGTATAAAATTTTAGTTATAAGTTCTGAAGATCAATGCAATGACTATATTTAACAATATTATATTGTATTCTTGAAATCTGCTAAGAGGGTAGATATTTTGTTCTCAGAACATAAAGAAAATGGTAATTAAGGTATTAAATATATTACTTAGCTTCACTGTAACATTTATTCCACAATATATACATGTATCAAAGCATAATATGTACACCTTAATAATATACATTTTTCATCAATTATCCCTTAATTAACTTGGAGGAAATATAGACATACTGGCATATAGGTATTTTTGTGGAAATGCTAACATGGCCTGGTGGAAGTCAGGATCAAGGAGATAACTCTGGAGGATGGACACATTAGGATGGATGTGTTACATAAAGTCAGAGAACTTGCCAGCTACTCTGTGTCCTGGGAGGGCCCAAAGGGCATTCTGGCTCCAGAAGCAATAAAGGACACTTTATTTGTTTGTTGACCAGCTCAGTATTGGCTGTGTTGGCTCTGTTGACCAGGTCAGCATGGCAGCAGAGCATGTTGCTGGGGACTTGTCCCCCAGCATCCATTGGAGTGACAAGATTCTGAAATGGCAGGTGCCTGGTGGCAACAGTGCCAACACAATGGCAACGGGGGATCTGCAGCCAAGGCTGATGAACAAGCTTCCCATAGGCAACCAGTTAGGGTGTTGTTTGACTGATTTTAAAAATACAAACAAGCATATGAAAAACGAACAGGCCAAGATTGGATGAACCCAAGGCTACATCAATTACCTGTAAAGAAATGGTGTAGGGAAGGAAGAAAATCTTCCTGATGAGGCCTACATAAATTAGACAAAAGACAGATTAATGAGGCAAGACCAAAGAGATGTCTATTAACATGCGCATCATGGATAGACAAAGGAGAACTCAGAGATGAATAACTCAAAGAGGTGGTTAGAACTTGGGCTTCTAGAGCAGCTTAGCCAAATAACAGTATGCTTTTAAGGAAATGGCAAGGCAAAGTAAAAGGAGTTTCTAGGGAAAGCAAATTGTGAGAAGGTAAATATATGGAGGAGTATGGAGAATAAGGACCTAGTAAGGTTTGTTATGTAGATTCTTCTAGTTTTGTTTCTGGGCTGGTAAGCTGCCAGAGCTATCCTCATGATTAACATCTGTCCTTCCTGAGAGAAGAGAAGTAAATGCTTTTACAGATGTATGTCCTGCTTTTAGACAGATGGGAGATGGGGGAGGGGGGTGGGGGCAAAGGGCTTTTCTTGGATCTGCTTGTTCTCAATTATCTTCAGCTCAAAACAGTCCTTATGACAAAAGAGCATATTTTAGGATAGGTTATTCTGCCACCCTATGGTGGACAGTAAGTCCTATTGTAAATTAGAGTCCCTAAAACTAAGAAAGAGTTCAGGGGCCCAGTGCAAGGAATCATGCTGTGATATCCTTGGAAAGTAAAGAGTATGTGTAAACCTTCATCGGCTATCCCAGGAGCACACCACTCATGGTAACACTTAATATCTCCTATTACAGACATGACACACGCTGCTTTGGGCAGAGTTCTTTAGTCTTGGAATCAGTATAGACTAACGTGGAATCACTTCACCAACCATTATCAGGTGCCTGACATTATTGAGAAGAGTATAGAATAAGAGACAACTTTGAAGCAGGTTCAATGTGCAATTAAAGGGACCCTCCAGCTTGAGCCATATGAAACAGCAGGTCCAGTTGTGCTGGAGGTAGCAGTGGTTAATAAACATGTGCAATTTTGGGGTATGGGAGAGGAAATGTCACCAACAGCAACTTTCAGTGTCTTGTCATAGGGTGTCAGGAGTAACATCCTCAGCATCTGAGGCAATGGTATCCTCCTGAAGCTGTGTTATGGCATGTTTGACCATGTTTCTGGCTGTGAAGACTCTAAGCAGGGTTCTGAATCTCCTTAAATTCTATGAACTCCAGCACTTACACACAAATTTCTTTAAAGCTTAGGTTCCATAGTTGGTGGCTGCTATTTGTCACACAGAATTAAAACATTGACTGATGGTGACGATTATTCTCCTCCTTCACCAGGAAAGTTCCCAGGAGCTACTGGAGCAAGAGCTACCCCAAGATGGGGCCAACATTACTGGTACTTTAAAATCATATTCCCTAGTATCTTAATTTTCCATATTAACAAATGAGTCTCTTAGAGAGAAAGTGCTCGAGTTGGCTGGAGTATGTGGCATCTTAGTAGAAGAAACCACATCCCCCACTGCCCAAGCCAGAGTGGCCCAATGTCCAGCCCCCACAATCCTGTGTTGCTTCTTTAAAAAAAAAAAAAAAATGTTATGCCTCACCCAAACATATATATTTATTAATCTTAGGAAGAGTGGGAGAAAGTAAAATCGATTTGAAAAAGAAGCATTGATTACTTGCCTCCCATATGTGCCCCAACCAGGGATTGAACCCACAACCCAGGTATGTGCCCTGATTAGGAATCAAACCCACAACCTAGATATAGGCTCTGACTGGGGATCAAAACCACAACCTTTTGGTGTACAGGACAATGGTCCAACCAATTAAGCCACCCATCTAGGGCCCTGTGCTGCTTCTTTACCTCTATAAACACACAAACTGAGGCTACTTTCCTTTGCTCATTTAATTAAACTCAGGGACCAACTTGAATATTATCCAAATAGAGGTCTGAAAAATAACAGTGTTTCACATTTCTTGGTGGCTTTCAAACTCTTTATAGGTTACTTATACAAGATGACAAAGGACTTGAAATTTTTTTGCAGTAATGATAATCAGGTCAAGGTTATATCAAAGAGTTAACCAGAAGGGTTTATTAATTAGCTTATCTCACTAAAGTCATTAATTAATTAACAACTTGGTACACAAGGGAATGAAAAGTTTGAAAATCAACAGTATTGTATCTTCTGGATCAATCACATTAATGCTTTATTAGAGAAATTTTAGATTATCATCATCTCCATAGCCCTGCATATAAGCTGACCAAGTAATATGCACACAGGGAAAACCAAATAGAAACTCCCTAGGAAACTGTTCATGAATTTATTTTTAGAACATAAGCTTTCCTATTAAAATTGAAATAACTGTATTTAATTTTAGTTTTAAATAGCAACAATTAGTCCACTAAAAGAACTAATGGGTGGTAAATTTTCATATTTAAACACAAAGTCATTTTTAAATGACAGTACTGAATAACTTTTCAAAATCTAGGCAAACAATGACTTTTAAAGTATGCATATTTTCCTGAGATTTTTTACTTAATTATAAAACAATAAAGCAGTGGTCTCAAAAAATTCAAGGAAAAATATAGAATAATTATTACTTCTTAAGCTATTTATTTTTATAAAAAGAGTACTTTATAGAGTGCAATTTTAATCAATGCTTATTTTAAACAACTCATTTCTATTAACAACCATATTATTCTAGGCATACATGCTAGCTCACAATAGACATAATGAAAGGACATTTTTCATGTAATCTACTCCTGGGGATTATAATTATTTTCAGAGCCGCAAAATAATAAACTATTTTTTCCTAGTTAAGCCTGCTTTATCATCATTCTCATTCTTTTGCAATACCTTAGGTGTTTCATTTAAGAAAGAAAACATGCAAACATCCATGATTGTTGCTTTCATTGACTTCCCAAAATTTCAGATTTTTCAGCATTAAAGTGATCTCGTGAGTTGAAAAACTATTCTTAGAAATCCTTTTTTTTTCTCCTTAATCAGATTTCAGACTTATGACCAAGAACTGCGGAGCCAGCCAGATGGGGTCATATCTAGCTCTGCTGCTAAATAACAATGATCTTGGGTAATTATGTACTCTTTTAAGCTTAGGACTGTCATCCATACAAATCATTGAGCAATATTATCCATCTCAGCTACTTATTGTCAGGATTAGATAAGACAAGTATATACAGTAATTACTCAAAATAGTATGCTCTGTGTTTGTATTAATATTTCATTATAATGTGTAAAATAACCATACATTGTAGAAATTAGACACAGGCAAAGCATTTTATGAAAAGACATAGGTAAGGCACTTTATGAAACTCTTTATACCCCATGGTAATGGCAAAGTAAGGTAATAAGGATAAGGGACTATGAACAAGCGATAGTTAGGATGGGCCTCTAGAATAAGCAAACATGGCTTGCTGAGTAACTTCCTGAGTTGCTTTTAAATGTGCTCATGTTTAATGTCTGGGTCAAAAAGGTGCAAAAGAGAACAATGAAGGTGGTGGGGAAAGTGCTGGACCTTTAAATCCTCTGGCAATCACCTCAGCTGGTCTAAGAGAGGTTTGTGACAATAGGGAGATGTGATGTGCCACAACCAGGGATGCCCACCTCCTCCTCTGCACCTGTGATCAGAAGCACCAATGAGAACATAGATCTCCAGTATTTGTAAGACATATTCCTCCTTTACAGCCTCCTCTGTGAAATGCGGGAATAATTAAATGACATAGTCTTGGAAAGATTTAGCAACATACTGAAAGCACTCAACAAGTGTTAGCTGTTATTATTTACTGAGGAGGTGATATTTGCAGTAATGTAGAGATGGGCCTCTCAAACAGAGATAAAAATGTGTGAAAATATAGAAACATCTAATAAGCCTAGAGACTAGAGAGCTGTGAACAAATTGAGGAAAATACATGATGAGTGTGACTGGAAATGAGATTGGAAAGGTAGTTTGGATGATAGATAGAGTTGGATAATGAAGGGTAATTTATGAGCCCAGAGTTTTCCAACTTCAGCATGTAAAATGATGCAGATGCCTTGTCCTCATTCAGGAACTTCTCATATACTTTTCATTTCAAGATTTTAAAGTAAATATTCCTTTGGACAAAAGGAAGTCAACAGTTTTTAAAGCAGTGAGGTTTGTAAAATCTATGGGCCAAATGTAATAGTGCTAATATAAACCATATAAGAAAGTCCAACAATTTATCTCTAATAAAGCAAAACCAAAAATTAGTTAGATGGCCAGGAAACAAGTAATAGAAAGACAATTTGACCAGAATATATTAAATTATAATATACATTGTTAATAAATGATACATTTATAAGTAAAATTAACTATGAATCAATACTTAAAGCTAGCAGAGTTTAAATAAAAATTGTCTGGTAGCCCTGGCTGGTAGCACAGAGGATAAGGTGCCAGCCTGCAAACCCAAAGGTTGCTGGTTCGATTCCCCAGCCAGGGCACATAACCAGGTTGCAAGCAAGGTCTCCAGCCAGTTCCTTGACTGGAGGCAGATGAAAAGCAACCATACATTGATGCTTCTCTCCCTTCTCTGCCTCTCTCCCCTCCTCTCTCTCTGGAAATAATAAATTAAACCTTTAAAAAATTGTCTGGCTACACAGAAAAGTTCCAGAGACTGAATTTTGTGCAGGATGTGATCATCTGAAGAAAGCCAGGTGAACGTCAGTTGACCCCATATCTTCATCTCAGAAACATGAGAATCAGCTTTGTAAATCTAAAAAAATCAACATTATTTTCTGGCTTTGCAACCAATTTACTGGACATATTTTCATCTCCTCTAGATCAGAAATCCTGAATGTCATAAGAACGATCACTTCAAAGAAACAGGTTGGCTTTGGAGGACATGTGGATGAGAGAACTCTACTCCACAATGAGGAGTCACCATTATCTCTGTATATCAAACTTATGTTACTGATTGATCAGATGCAGGGCACATGAAAGCTTTTAATCAGGATTCCAGGCTGTGAATTAAACAGCTATTGAATAGGGCTGTCTAGCAAAAGACATTCCACCTTCCTTGAAGATGAATCTGCCACCTGCTTCTTTGTCAAGACAGGAGTTGCAACCATTTCAAAATATGAACAAACTTGTATGATGAGATTGTTTTTCGGAATATGAATCTGTAATGTTCTGACTTATAAATATGTTGAAATTAGATTCTGAGTTCCCCTGTAATTCAATTAAGTTCTCGTATTTATAGAAATAACTTTTCCTATTTTATTGGACAGTGGCATTACCATCTTTTATAGGAAGAGAGTCCTGACACCAGTGTAGCAGACAGATTGGACAGGCAAGAACAATGATATTCTGATAAAGGAAAATAAATAAAAGGCAAATCTTGATCTGTAGTGCTTGTGGATTTCCATGGTGTAAATACTGCCATAATGGTTCATCACAAGCTAGCAATTATTTAACAACCAGCTCACAGAATTTGTAAGCATTAAGCAACAGGTTCATAGATCACAACCCAAGTTGGATTCTGGAATCCACTGAAGACTAGTGGCAAGTAGCAAAAGTAGTGCAATAGCATTAGAATGGGAGAAAACATCTAAATTTGACACAGATTTTAGAGGTCAATAAAAAAAATGTTTGGTATTTGATTGACTATTAAAGAATAAAATGAATCAGAAGATAATATTATAGTTTTTAATCTGAAAGATTGACTGAATGGTGGTGACTATGATTGTGAAAACAGGGTAGAAAGTTTGGAAGAAAAGGTTTGGTTTCATTGTCAACATCTTAAATTCATTAAGCATTACAAATGATGAGCTAGGCTTGGAAGAGAGGACTTGGCTATGAGATGCCTCACATGTGACAAGCATGTAGATATGTTATTCAATAATTACTCTGTACATCTTTCTATCTAACAATTTATTGAACAGCTCCAAGAAAACATTCAATGGACTGTGCACTTCCTCTTACAAGTGAATGTATTCTACCCTTTGTGTTCTGATTTTATAGTAACAATATCACTTTTTACTAACCTCCCAAAGTAGATCTTGAAGGTGTTCTTGAATTTTTCCTTTTGGTGGTCTCATTCCATCAAAGTGACCATTGCTTCCTTTGATTCTGTAAACAAAATAGTCATGGGTTTACTCTCTCTCTCTTCTCCCATCAGCTATACTCTTTTAATGATCATTTATTTCATCCATAACCATAAGTTGAGGTCAGAGCACCATCCCCAGCAATCTGTTGTTCAAGTTTCTGCCACAATTAACCTATTTTAAAAGTCCTGATGTCCTTGTTAGGGAAGTTGAGTTATTTGGAACATTAACAAGAGTCTGGTCAGGATGACAAAGCAACTTAAAATGGAAGCATACGAGAAAAGGTAAATGAACTGACATTTTTTTAGCCTGGAGAAGAAAAGACTGAATTTCAGGGACTTAGGAAATGGAGAGGGAGAGCACATGGTAGTTGTCATCAAACATTAAAAAAATGAACACATTATCAATCTGAGTGTCCAGAGAGAAACTTGGGGCAACAACAGCAAAAAGGATTTTGGTTTTCTGCCAAGGAGCTATTGATCACAGCTAGCAAAAGGTGGGTTAGAGTACGTTAGCAGAGGAGATATTTATAGGACCAGGTAATCACCCAGAAAAGTTATGTTGAATGAAATTCTAGTAGTCAAGGAATAGTGGGTTGGAAGACCTTTAAAGGCCCATTTAGATGGAAAGATCTATGATTTTCTGAAGTCGATTTTCTCTATGAACTTGTTCTTCCCTGGTGAATATGTTCATGTTCTTCCCAAGTACTTAAAGGGAAGACTGATTTTCGTGAGTCAGTAACACTAAGAGACATTAATATTCTCTTTGGCAAGGGATTTATGTTGAATATTTAAAAGTGTCGTGATGCTAACAGAGAGAATATGTGCTTTTCGGTTTGGTTCATACAGGGAGCTCATTAGTTCTAAATTTAGACATAAGCTTTAGTGTTGGAGGGATTCCAAGTTTGACTAACACATCTGAAGATGTCCTTGTTAGAAAAAAAATGGAGAATTCTATTTTTCTACTCTGTATGTCAGGGTGGGGGTGGGGTGGAGAGGGGAAAACACATGCTCTTTTATATCAGCTAATTCCATCTGTCCATGATTATTGAGTAGGTGTGCCAATCTAATGAGGCTAAGTACACAGTAGGTATGCAACCACACCTTTATGTTGATAGAATAGTTCTTACTTGTCAGAAATGTACAAGGTCTGTCCATAAAGTATTAAGCCAATGTCAATATAATTAAAACAGTTTGTGTGGTTGATACTTTTAGGACAGACCTCGTACGCGTTAGCAAGTTCTCAGAGCATCTTGATTCAAGTCAACTGCTGTGATTTTCTCTATAGCAAGGTCCCCAGAAATGAAGCAGTGGCCAATAACAAGATGTCATTTTGTTTCAACAAAATGGCACTAAGCACCTACTAGTTTCAATAATAAGTAAACAAAGATAAACGGGATGTTACATTTACATTTCTGCTCTCAAGAAACTTAGTCTTAACAAAAAGAGGAATTTCAATAAGTAATAGATATCACTATCACTGCTCAAATTGTCTGTTTTCAGCATAAATTCTAACAGCAATCTTAAATATTAACTACATGGATAGTTCAAAATTCTCTAAACTACATTGCTTGAAAGCATTTAATAACTTTAAATAATTCAGTGTAAATTAGAACTTTCCCATATATTCATTTTTCATTAATATCAGAATAAATTATAAAAATATTTTGTTTAGAAGTTTATATTTTAATCAATAATAAACAATTAAAATCGATATTTAAAATATTGACTTTAATTTTTATTTTAAAAACTGTTGTAATTGTTAAATATAGAGTATCTCCAAACTCAACAACGTTCCTTCCCATCATAATTCATGAGACCAGTTCCCCATTCACTTGTTATCAACAACTAAATAATGACCCCTTCAGACATATCAGTGGGAAAAGTGATAAAATGAGGAGCTAATAATACCTATGCTTATGAAAACAACTTGAATACCTCAGATCAAGAGTTAGTGGGTAAAATTATGTACAGTTGACATTTAATTACAAACTAAATAGTAACTGACATTACATTAGGATTTCACTGTCAAAACTACTTCACTATTTTTTTCTTTTTCCCAATATTTCCTTAATGACTTGACAGTAAAAAGAGTTACCCTCATATTGAATTCTAATTCACAAAACTACATCAAAATTTTCTTCACATTACACTCATTCATAAATGCACTGGTGATAGTGTTTAGATTTTATTAATTTATTAGGAAGAATGATGGTAGCAGTGGTGGTTAGGGACCACCATACTAAACCAGGAAAAGATAAGAGACCTAGAAATAGGTAAAAGAAAAAATATTCACATAATATATTTCCTCCAAAAAATAACACTTAGAATTGAACTCAACAACATCAAGAAACTACATCACACAACAGCAGAATTCACATTCTTTCTAAGCTTACGTGGGACATTCGCCAAGATAGTCCACATTCTGGGTCATAAACACACCTTAAGAAATTCAAGCAAATAGAAATTACACAATATCTTCTCTGGACCATAAGGCAATTAAACAACAAATCAACAGAAAGTTGTGGAAAATTCCCAACAATATGTTTTAACAATATACTTCTAAGTAATATATGGGTCAAAGAAGGACTCTCAACAGAAATTTTAAAATATTTTTAAGTAATGGCAATTAAAACATAATTTACCAAAACTTGTAGAATGCAGTGAAAGCAATGATTAGGGGAAATTTATAGCATTGAATGCCTATATTAGAAAAAAAGAAAAACATAAATCACTAATCTAAGTTCTACTTGGGAAACTAGAAAAAGAAGAGCAAATTAAATTTGAAGTAAGTAGCAGAAAGTATATAATAATAATTAAAGCAGAAACCAAGGAAACTAAAAATAAAAAATCAATAGAGATAATCAATGAAAACAAAGGCTGGGTTTTTTTAAAATACAATAAAAGTGGTAAGGATCTTCCCTGGCTAGTATGGCTCAGTAGACTAAATGCCAACCTGTGAACCAAAGGATTTGATCCCCAGTCAGGGCACATGCCTGTATTACAGTCCAGATCCCCAGTTGGGGGCACTTGAGAGGCCACCTCACATTGATGTTTCTCTCCCTCTCTCCCTCCCTTTCCCTCTCTCTAAAAATAAGTAAATAAATAAAATCTTTGAGAAAAAATGGTAAGGATCTAATCAGGCTAATTAATTTTAAAAAGTTAAAAAACTCAAATTACTAATATCATAAATGAAAGGACATCAATACAGATCCCACAGACATTAAAAGGATATTAAAGGAATACTATGCACAGCTCTGTACCCACAAACTTGATAACATGGATAAAATGAACTAATTCTTTGAAAGATACAATCTAGCAAAACTCACATAAAGAAAAGTAGATGAAGAGAAAGAAAGAAAGAAAGAAAGAAAGAAAGAAAGAAAGAAAGAAAGAAAGAAAGAAAGAGGGAAGGAGGGAAGAAGAAAGGAAGGAAGGAAGGAAGGAAGGAAGGAAAGAAGGAAGGAAGGAAGGAGGGAGGGAGGAAGGAGGGAGGGAGGGAGGAAGGGAGGAGGGAAGGAAGGAAGGAAGGAAGGAAGGAAGGAAGGGAGGAAGGGAGGGAAAGAGAGAGAAAGAAAGAAAAGTAGCTGATCTGAAAAGTCCTGTTTATTAAATCTATAATAACATAGATATTTAATAGATTAAATATTTTTTAAAGAAGTTGAATCAATAATTAGTAACCATCTAAAATAGGAAGCACCAAACCCATATGGGTTCACTGGTGAATTATAACAAACACTCAAGAAGAAGTGATACCAACTCTGAATAACCTTCATCAGCACACAGAAGCAAAGGAAATACACATCAAACTCATTCTATATGATTAGCATTACCCTAATACCAAAATCATACAGATGTTACAAGAAAAGTACAGACCAATGTATCTTGTGAGCATAGATGTAAAAAATCTACAACAAAATATTATCAAATCAAATTCAACAGTGTATAAAAAAAATGATATACCATGACCAAATGGGACCTATCCAGATATGCAAAGCTGGTTTCATTATTAGAATGACTAAAATTTAGGACAATACCAATTGCTGGTGAACTGGAGCATGGGCATGGAGGATAATGAGGATGCAGAGTGACAAAAAGTCGTATTCATTGCTAGCGGAAATGCAAAAGTCTACAGCCACATGGAAGATAGTTCAGGGGTTTCTTACAAAAACTAAACAAGCTCTTACCATACAATCTAGCAATGTACCCCTAATACTGATCCAGAAGAATTGAAAACATGTGCATAAAACAACCTGCAGAGAGATGTTTATAGCAGCTTTATTCATAATTGCTGAAACCTGGAAGCAACTAAGATGCTCTTCAATAAGTGGATGGATAAATACAGGGTGCATGCAATCATTTGGCAATAACTTTGCATCTCCTTATTTCACATGCCTTATTAATTTTGAAAAACTATATTTCTAAGGTTATGATTTAACATCGTTGTTTCAGATATAAAGTATTAAGTTCTGAGAGCAACCTTCATGTCAAAGGAATAAGATGCTAGAGGAACCGTAATTTCTGGACTGCGTGCAGGGCCAACCGCTAAGGAGATTGAGGGCTTCAATAACATCCCTTTATGTACAGTTGACAACGTGAAGAAGGTGTATGATGTTAATCATGATGTCACCACACCAACAAGGAAAGTGCATAAGATACACAAGGATCACACAAGTCCAGATATTGTACACAGAATCCAGGAGATCATCAACGAAGATGCAGGAAAGCCAATGCGCTCCATAGAAAAATTGCAGATGTTGGATGTAATAGTTCACAAGATTATTGCTGAAGATATCAGATACAGATGGTATGTTCTTAGAAAAGGCCAGTTTATGACACAGCAGTCAAAGGAAAGGCACTTTGAAAAAGCAAGGAAACTGCTAACAAAATGGAAAAATCCTCCCCCAAAAAACCCCTCTGATTTTCTTTCTGATTGCAAAGAATTTTCAGCAGGACCAAATAGTCAACAGAAGAAACAATAGGTGGCTCTGTGAGAATCTTAATGAAGTCCCAATTGTCATGAAAATAAAATTTCCTGCTACAGTGATGGTATAAGGTGTTGTCAGCAATGAAGGAGATATTATGGCCCAGCATTTGTTTCCACAAGGCTTAAAGGTGACTGCTGATGTTTATCTTGACCTTTTGAGATAAGTAGTTGTACAGTGGAGGAAGCAAGTCACAAAGGGACATCATTTTATCTTCCAACAAGATTATGCACCAGCACATAATACCAAAAGGTGCAAGAATTTTTCAGTGGCAATGGTTCTGAACCCTGGTCAAAGGAAATCTGGCTGCCTAGTTCACCAGATGCAAATCCTTTAGACTATTATGTATGGAGCATTTGTAAGAGATAAGTTAATAAATAACCTCATTCCAATAAAGAGGCTGTAAAAGCTAAGGTTGAAAACATTATGATGTCCACAGATAAAGAAAAGTTCACTAAAGTGTGCTCAGGATTCCGAAGTCAAATTGAGTGTATTATTACAGCAAATTGAGACATTTTTGAACAATTTTAAAAATAATGACTATGTTTATGTATTTACATATAAGAATAAATTTATTTCCCAATATAGCAGTTTTGTGGTATGTTATTTATTTAACTAAAATTATACCACTTTATTGCGTTCACCCTGTAAATATACAACAGGATATTTAACACTTAAAAGAAATAAGCTCTCAAGCAATGAAAAAATATAGAGTAACCTTAATTGCATATTGCTGAATAAAACAGACCATCAGAAAAGGCTATATACTGTATGATTGCAACTGCAATCCATACACACAAATAGTTTATGCCTTGTCAGTCAGACCATGTTTTCCTTTAACTTGTGTAGCTTCTTTAAGGTTGGTTTTAGGATAGGAACTGGTCTGGCAGCCTGCCATTCATCATTTTGTCCTGAGTATTATCTTCTTGAACTATGGATTCAATAGTTTCACTAAACCAAATATATGAATACAGTGAATAGGCCTTCAGTGGTCAGGGAGAAAGGGGTTGGGGGAAGGGGGTAGGCAGAGACAAGGACGGGGAGCAGCTTAGACAAGAACCTAGTATGAAGGAACCATGGACATGGACATGGACAAAGTGGGATTGACTTTGGGGGGAATGGGTGGGTGGGGAGGGGTACAGAGGGGAGCAAAAGGGGATGGATGTAATACAACAACAATAAAATTTTTAAAAAATTAGTTTCACTAGCTCAAATATCCAAATATGTTCCTTCCCAATTGAATTCAAAATCCAGCATGAAATGCAGAAGTTTTCCTACTAATCTCTTATTTACCTTATAATTGAGTCACATTTTCCTGCCTTTCCCAATATGCCACAGTCCATTATATATATTCATGCCTTTTAAAATGTTACGCTCCAGTGCAATATTTCCTTCTCTCCCTTTACTTGGAAAAATATATTAAATTATTAAGACCAAAGTCAAACTTTTTATTCTACAAAATATCATCTTTAAGAGCAGAAGTTTCCAGATTATTTTTGTAGATATTGCTGAAATGAGCTATTGTTGAACTGAACTATGAATTTAGTTCTGTTCATGCATAAGAACCAAGCTGATTCAGCTTCCTAATACAGCAGTCTGTAAGGTTGCTCTTGCTTGAACCCTGATCAACTTATCAACATGTTTCTTAAAATTAATAGATACACCAAAACTAGATGTGTTGTATGACTAAAGATAACTTGTTTAAATAAAAGAAAAATTTTTTAGAAAGTTGAAATATGCTCCAGACTACAAAGATCCCTCAGTAACTCCTATATGTTATAATTCCAAATAAATCCACTTCTCTACAAATCTTTACTAAGGCTAGATCTAGCCACTAGCACCTCTTACCTACATACAATAGCTGCCAAAAGGATGCACCTACTAAGACTGATTCTTATGACTCATTTTTTACATAGCAAGAGGTGTGAGCTTCCTGAAAGAAAAATGCAACCATTTCATTTCCTTGCTTTATATTTTTCCATGGTCTCCAATGAATTGAGAACAAAATTTTCAAGGATCCTGAGTGATTTGAATCTAAACACACTAACTGGCTACAATCTAGACATACTGGTTTATTATGAGTTTCTCAAAACTCATAACAAGTTTCTTCTTTGGGACCATTTGTACTTTCTGTTCCTTCTATCTGAAATGTCTATCTCCAGCTATTTCCATGTCTGACTTCTCATCATGGATCAAATTTCTTTTTTTTTTATTTTTTTAAGATTTTATTTATAATTTTTCAGAGAGAGGGGAAGGGAGAGAGGCAGAGAGGGAAAGACATCAATGTATGGTTGCCTTTCACCTGCCTCCAGCTACGGACCTGGCTGGAGACCTGGCTTGCAACCTGGTTATGTGCCCTGGCTGGGAATCGAACCAGCAACCTTTGGGTTCACAGGCTGGCACCGTATCCACTGTGCCACCAGCCAGGGCTAAGTTTCTTCTTTAAAAATCTTTATTTTTTCACTTATCATTAGTCCCCTTGTACCCACACAACGATCACCACATAGTTGTCCATGTCCATGAGTCTTTCCTTTTGGCTCAATTCCTCTACCCCCTAACCTACCCCCACCCTACTAGCTGCTTTCCATCTATGAATCTGTCCCCACTTTCCCTGTTAATTCAGTTTGTTCATTAGATTCTACATGAGTAAAATCATATGGTATTCGTCTTCCTCTCTCTGGCTTATTTCACTTAGTATGATGTTCTCTGGGTCCATCCATACTATTGCGGGTAAAATTTTCTTCTTTTTTATGGCCAAGTAGTATTCTAATTTGTAAATTTCCCATAATTGCTTGATCCATTCATTTTTGATGGACACTTGGGTTGCTCCCATATCTTGGTGATTGTGAATAACACTGCAACAAACATAGGGGTGCTTATGTTCTTTAGAATTAGTGTTTTGGGTTCCTTCAGATATATTCTCAGAAATGGAATCACTGAGTCAAGAGGCATGTCCATTTTTAATTTTTTGAGGTATCTATATATTGCTTTCTACAGTGGCTATACCATCTGCATTCCCACCAACAGTGCACAAGGATTCCCCCTTCTCCACATTCTCACCAGCACTTGCTGTCTGTTGATTAATTGGTGATAGCTGTCCTGGCAGGTGTGAGATAATATCTCACTATGGTTCTAATTTGCATTTTTCTGATGATTACTGACATTGAACATCTTTTCATCAATTCAATGTCCTTTTGGAAAGGACACTCTGAAACTACTGTATCTGATTTGTCTTTCAGGACTCATAATAATTTCACAGTCCCTTCATTGTGCTACATCAATGTTACGTAGTAATCATCCTGCCCATGTGTTTGTTCACATGTTTAGGTTTGTCTTTGCAATCTAGAGTAGATCATCCATAAGTACAGAGGAAAACTTGTCTGATTTCATCATTCTTAACCCAGTGATAGCTACAGTAAATGTCATATAGGTAGTCCTAAAGTCTTAGGAAATTGTTTTCTGTTAAAAAAATATGTGATACTTCCAGCCCTGGCTGGTGGCTAAGGTGCCAGCCTATGAACCAAAGGTCACTGGTTGGATTCCCAGCCAAGGCACACATAAATAACCAGGTTGCAAGCCAGGTTTCCAGCCAGTCTGTAGCTGGAGGCAGGTGAAAGGCAGCCATACATTGATGTCTCTCTCTCTCTGCCTCTTTCCCTGCCCCTCTCTCTAAAAATAAGTATAATCTTTAAAGATATATATGTAATACTTCTTTGTTCAGAAATTTTGTGAAACTAGCTTTCCACTATCTTTTGAATATAGTTAATGATGACCAGGGTTTTTCTTTTATGTTATCTACTTTATTCTCTATAATAAAAATGAAATCTAGTATTTGGGGTGTCTATGAAGCAAAGCCTTGAAGAGCAACTGAAGAATTAAATATTATGACTATTTTATGAAATCATTTACATCTGAGTACTTAACACATCATCTGATATATAGAAGGCTATCAAAATTTTATGTACGTAAACATGCAATACATTATTGTTAGGACCAGCAGAAGTGAAAGGAAAAACAACAAGAGAAAAAGCCATGAGTTTAAAAATTATTTATTTGGCCAGCTGCGAAAGGTAGGCTGGGACCCTGAGGTGTCAGCAGTGAACAAAAGAAAGGCAGGGATTTTAAGGGAATAAGGAGGAAGGGAGTTGAAGGGACTCTCTGCAGATGGCTTTGGGGAAGTTGGCTTTGAGAACAGAAAGGCTTACTAAAACAGAAAAGTTACTAAATTCTTGCTGGTAGGCTAAGACATCTTTGAAGGACACAGGCTTTGCCAGCAGGCTAAGATATTCCTGACACAGGCAGTTACTAACATCATCAGTTACTGAGGGGGTTGCAGATTTAATGGGGCTTGCTAAAGTTACACCAGAATCCTTGGAATCCAAGTTTTATGCTAAAGAATTATAAACTAGTAAATGCTACTTTCCCAATTTAATATAGAATTTTTGACCAATAAACACTTCAAATTATATTGGGTCAGAAGAACAACTGTGGTTTTTAGAAAAATTTCTGTAATCTCCTGTGAAGTTCTGTTCTTTTGATTACCAACTTTCTTGTTTAATATTGCTTGTCACATTCTTAAGCTCCTCATTTGCTATTAAATGAAGCAGTTCTATTGGTGTATGCTGAATTCAAAGCACACATGTATCTTCCTTGGATTATTTAAGACCAAAAAATACTGCAGGTGCACAACTAGCTTTTGCGTATCTGTTAAAATGATCTAGGAGCCCATAGCTGACATTTTGTTATTTCTTTGAAGGTTTTGCTTCTTTTTAGGCAGGGACTGAGAAGCCAGAGAAATGCAACATGTTAGAAATAGGTCCTGATTATGTATGATTATTTTAAGCACAACAAAGCTCAATGGTTTTAATGGAGAAGAGAGTTCTAGTACTTTCCTTCAGTAATGCAATAGAGTGTTTAGCATTTATAACTTTGGATTCATTTTTTCCTTTAACATATATAATTCTTTATTAATGCACTTTGGACATAGAAAAGGTTGTTCATTTATCTTCAATAAGTCTGTGATTTATTGAGATGAATAAAATACTTATTAATCATTGGAGTTCAGGATATGAAACAATTTTTCAAGTTGTCCAGATGAGCCTGTCCAGTTAAATTCTATCATCAATTGTAGAAACTTGGCCTTGAATGTCAATCTGTCTTTAGAAACAGTTTTAATTTCAGCCTCTACCAGTGCATCAGTCACTTGACAGTGAGTTATGAATCTCCACTTTCTCAGCTGGAGAAGTTGCTCACAGATTTTCCAATAACATGACCATATTCTAGAAGAATTATCTTAGATAAATGTAATTGTTTTAGTAAAAATAAAAGTTTCTCTTTTTCTGTGCTATGAAAAAATCATGCATGTGAAATGAGTCAGATGACATACATATAAAATAGAAATTGTAGTCATTGTATGTTCTCTTTTGAAAATCCTGAACTGTGTACTAAAAAGCCATTTTCATCATTGGAGAAGACAACCTATACAGAAAAGTAATATTGTTCTAATAATTTCCTAAGGCCAAAGGCAAACTCCACTGTTAGTTTAATTCCCAAAGTAACAGTTTAAATAGCAAGAATCCATTTAAATACATAATTTGATGTGATTGCTATGGAACACAGAAAGAAACTCAATTAAATGAATTGCCCAACATAGATGAAAACACAGAAAAATAAAATTAAATGGCAGGATTTATTTCAAAGAAGGAATTTAGGTAAGTATATTTTAATGACTATCCATTCTAATAGAAATCAACAGCTGAAAATATTAAAGAAATAAAACAGATCCAGTGATGCTGAATAAAATAAGGAAAATTATTAGGTTATGCCACTGCATACCTCATGTGGCCTTTAAGACAATAAAATTTGAAGTTGTCAGTTTGTTTCTACAACCTGCCTAGGTCTATATAAGCCTCAAAAAGACATTCAGTGTTGTTTTAAGGATGAAATTGGGTTATATGTATGCAGAATTTAGCACAGTATGTTGTGTGTAGTATGCTATGTGTAGTAGGTAGCTGAGCTATTATTGTAGTTGCTATTAACAATAAATGATTTCATTTACAATTTAATCCCAAGCTATTCAAGTAACTACCTATGAAAATAGTCATTTCTTCATCACTGGCTCCAAACCAGTGTTTCTCAGCTGAGAGCAATTTCGGCCCCACAGGCAATACTTGACAATGTCTGGAGACGTTTTTTCTTTTTATTTTCATGATGGTAGAGGGAGTTGTTACAAACATCTGGTGGGACAAAGCCAAAGATGCTGTTTAACATCATACAGTGCACAGGACAGCCCCACAACAAAGAACCATTGAATCCAAAGTGTCAATAGCACCAAAGATGAGAAATTCTGTTCTGAATCATTTATGGGATTTCTTTGCTTTCCTTAGCTATGTGACAACTGAGAAAATAGTAATCATGAAAATTGAAGCATATCAGTTCAATTCTCCCCCCATTCCCCAATATTACAGGCAAGGCAAGCCAAGATGGAGGATATAGAGAAAGAAACAACTTTAAGAGAAATGAAGAGAAACTAATGAAAAAATGGGTCGATGATTTGCCAAGAAAATTTGTTTAATATCTCTTCCCCAAAATTCCCATTATGAAGGAATGGGCCAAGAGTAAACTTAAATAATTTAAAAAGCAAAATTCAGAAATCATAATAAGACTCCACTCAAAAACAATATTCTAACATGGGTCAGAAAAATTTATGGTAATATGGAATGTACAGACATGTACAATATAATCGGAAACATACACAAGTAGATGTCCAAATTGGATCACAAAGGTGACCATTTTTGACCTGCTATTGCCAACATGTAATGACTTAGTCAGCTCAGGCTGCTACAACAAAATACCACAGACTGGGTGGTTAAACAAAGCCCATTTATTCCTCACAGTTCTGGAGACTGGAAGTTTAAGAGTCTGCAGTGGTAAATAAATTTATAGAAGTACCATTAGAGAAAATCCTCTGCATGTGGGTGTCACATGGCAGTTTGGATTTTGCCCATGAGCACAAGTACAGACATGCTGGGAAAATATCCTCCCACAGAAAGATAAATTTGCAAGGTCAAGTTCCAGGTTGTGTGTACAGACAGCTCTCTTGGCTAAATTTTTCACACTCATTCATAAAGCTGTGTTATTAGCTGCAAGCAAAAAATATTTTTAATGAATGCTTCTCACAAGGTAGGAAATGACAGATGTACAAGAACTAGTAAGAGAACAGAAATACTTACTTGAGAAAGAGTGTTAATAGTTTGTAAAATGTTATGGTCATGGCCACCCTTGGCAGGGCATAAGCCAGTTCATTATCTTACAGGTGAGAAAAGTGAGGTTTAGAAATTTTAAGAAACTCATCCAAGGTCACATAGCTAACAAGAGGTAGATTTCAATTTAGATTTGTAGTCAAAGTCATATTCTTATTACTGGGCTATGCAGCTTCTCCAAGAAAACAAAGAGATACTTCTTTCTGAGATGGACAGAGAAGAAAAGGATAAACAATGCTGCACAAGATTAGATGCTAGAGGAAAGGGAATCAAAGGGATTCTTCTGAAATCATCTTTTTTTTTTTTTTTTCTTTAAGATTTTATTTCATTATTTCTAGAAAGAGGGGAAGGGAGAGAGGCAGAGAGGGAGAGAGAGACATCAATGTATGGTTGCTTTTCACCCACCTCCAGCCACAGACCTGATTGGAGACCTGGTTTGCAACCTTGTTATGTGCCCTGGCTGGGGAATCGAACCTGTGACCTTTGGGTTCGCAGGCCGGCGCCTTAACCACTGTGCTACCAGCTAGGGCCCTGAAATCATCTTTTTTAAAAAATTATATTTTATCGATTATACTATTACTGTTGTCTTGATGTTCCCCCTTTGTCCCCCTCCACTTAGCACCCCCACTCCCTCAGACAATCCTCCAACTATTGTTTATGTCTATGGGTCATGCAAAGAAGTTCTTTGACTACTCCATTTCCTATACTACAATTTGTGTCCCCATGGCTATTCTGTTACTATTTAATTGCAATTCTTAATTTCCTCACCTCTTCACTCATTCCCCCACACTGCCCTCCCATCTGGCAGCCATCAAAATGCTCTCCATATCCATGATTCTGTCTCTGTTCCTCTTGTTTGCTTAGTTTGTTTTTTAGTTTCAGTTATTGATAAATATGTATGTATTACTATTTTTTAAATATTTTATTTATTTATTTTTTTAGAGGTAGGGGAAGGGAGAAAGGAAGAGAGGTAGAGAGACATCAATGTATGGTTGCCTTTCACCTGCCTCCAGCCACAGACCTGGCTGGAGACCTGGCTTGCAACCTGGTTATGTGCCCTGGCTGAGGAATCAAATCAGCAACCTTTGGGTTTTGCAGATCGGTGCCTTATCCACTGTGCCACCAGCCAGGGCCTATATATTACTATTTTATTGTTCAGTTTTTATCTTCTGTTTCTTAAATAAGCCCCTTCAACATTTCATATCATAATGCTTTGGTGATAATGAGCTCCTTTAGTTGATTCTTGTCTGGAAAGCTCATTATCTGCCCTTTGATTTTAAATGATAGTTTTCCTGAGTAGAGCAATCTTGGCTGTAGGCCCCTACTTGTCTTGACTTTGAATATTTCTTGCCAATCCCTTCTTGCCTGCCAATTTTTTTTTTTTTTTTTTTTTTTGAGAAATAATTTGATAGTCTTAAAGGAACTCCCCTGCAGGTAACCAACTTCTGTTTTTCTTGCTGTTCTTAAGATTCTCTCTTTATCCTTAACCTTAGGCATTCTACTTATGATGTGTTTTAGAGTGGGCCTCTGTGCATTCACCTTGTTTGGAATTCTGTGCTTCCTGAAGTTGCATGTCTTTTTTCTTCATCAAATTGGGGAAGTTTTCTTTCATTATTTTTTCAAATAAAATTCTAATTTCTTGCTCTTTCTCTCCTCCCTCTGACCAGCCTGCAAACCCAAAAGTCACCAGTTCAATTCCCAGTCAGGGCATATAACCAGCTTGCAAGCCAGGTTTCCAGCCAGGTCCATAGCTGGAGGCAGGTGAAGAGCAACCATACATTGATGTTTCTCTCCCTTTCTTCCTCCATCCTTTCCATCTCTCTCTAAAAATAAATAAATAAATAAATAAATAAATAAAATTTTAAAAATTCCTTTCCTTTAAAAAAAATAATAGCATGTGTTCATCTCAAAGGTCATAGTGATAGAAAGACCGTGCTACAGAGAAGAGCTTGAGGAGAGTGGAAAAGCCTGAGACAGCCACAGTGTTGAAAGCAGTCACACAGGTTCAAAGGACTGTGCAGTGCAGCTATGGGGACCAAGCAAGGTGATAGCAGCACCAATGGTTACAGTCCCCATCAGAGATCAGGTGAGAGAACAGCTTGAATATAGGATAAAGTAAGTGTCTGGATTTTGCATATATTGCATACTTGCCCAACCCCACTGTGCCTTGGCATAAGAAAATAGTACATACACTATTGACATCCTTGGGTGAAAGAGTAAATTATGAGTATTTTCAAATTTTAAACATTAGAAATGGGCTTTAAAGATTATTTTAACTTAAGGGCATACATATACACATATATTTTAAAATTCACCTCTTTCCAAAGAAATAATTTGTCATGGAATAAGCATGCACATAAGGTCATTCTGGCATTCTTATCAACAGCATTCTGGGGGATTAGCACACAGACCAAACAGTCTTTAGAGCTGAGAAGATACTCAGGAAGACACAGCTGTGGTAAAATAAATAATTTTTAAAAATTAAAAAACCACAACACTGATGGTGACAGAAACAAGAGTGTGGCTAGAAGCTCTCTAATTTTTCTCTTCTTTGTAGAGAGGTCAAAAAGTGTATCAGTCATGATTAAAATTTTAATTAAATATGTTTGAATTCTAGTTTAAAATATTGTTTCACTATCCATTGAACACTTTGAATTCTCTATGAAGGTAATACTCATAAACCTCGGTTGCCATACCAATTTTGCTCCCTGAAATGTGATTAAAAGTAGGCTTTGGTTATCTAGCAAAACTCATTATATAGAGTAGTTGTCAATATCAGTAGAGAGATAACCTGTTTGCGGTAATAAGAAGAAAGGAAATTAGCATTTGTTGAGTCATTACAAATGCCAGTCAGTTACTTGCTTTTCAGTCAGGATCTTGCTTACTTTATTTTTGCCGAAATTACAAGTGAGAATTATCATCAACTTTATACATGAAGATGCTTGAACAGCAAGAAAAAGTATTTGCACAAGACCACATAACCAAAAAAGTAGGAATAACCAAAGTTTGAGGCAATAAAGGCTTTGAACTTGACACCACACTCAGTTGCTCTCTTCGGTAACACTGAAATGGAACTATCAAAATTTAAACATACTATTTATTGAAGGTTAGGAGAATTCATCAGAGCAATAAAATCTGAAAAATAGTAAGATAAATTTTAAATATAAGTCCATTTTTGCTCAAGGAGGTATAATTTTGTTCTGGGAAATATGACATCATGGCTTGACCAAGAGGGTTCACAATCATTTTGCGGGCCTCAACCAAGGGAGTTTCAGGAGAAAGGATCCTGGAAATGCAATTTCTGCTTTTTTGGTCCAGAAGCAGTGTTGTTTCTTTCCTTTAACTTCATATGATGACATCATTCAAATAAGAAATGGAAGACCACTGGGCCAAATTTAGAACATACTTGAACTCTGGGATTTCATACCTTAGAAATAAATTCCAGTCTTTAGACCTCAATTTGTGAACTATAAAATAAAAAAACATTACTTCCTTTTTCCAAGAAAAGTACCTCCCTTCCAACAGCCTCTTGGACATCACATTTCCTCCACAAAACCAGACTTCCATGAGCTAAGCCCAGGTCAATTAAAAACATATGTGCCAAGTTGTCCCCAAACCTAACAGTTACAACAGAAACACATCAATGTTCTCACGATAAATATACCAATTTGGGGATTTGGATAAACATCAAACTGTTAGAAACTAGTAACACCCTTATGGGAGCATGCATTTCCTACCTGTATTCACCACTTCTAATGTTTAGTACTCATGTTAATCATTTTTTTAAACCAAGTCAAAATTTAAGATAAACCATTCCCTGTGGCAGATCCTCCAACCAGCAAAATCACCTCAGAATGGGAAAAACAAAACAAGTCCAAGATTGGGGGTCAGGGGGTGGTAAATCATGCTCTTTATGTAGGCACCTCCATTTGGTAGGTTTATCTGAAACGTATGATAGCTTGGAATAGTTTTTATATTAGAAACAATGATCAGGATTTTTTGTTTGTTTTAGAGAAACTGAAATTGATTTATACTTGAAAATTGGGTGAAATATAATACAAATACAGAAAGATCCTATAATACCATTGTATTCCAACATCAACACTTTATCAACCCATCCCCCAAAGAGTTTACACTGATTTTCTTCCAAGTTATTGGGAACTGATTGTAATTGTTTCCATTTGCATGAGAGAACACATGTAATCCCAAAAGATTTACCTTAGAGTCCTGGCCAGTGTGGCTCACTTGGATGGAGCGTCATCTCATAAACCAAAAGGTGGTGGGTTCAATTCCCAGTCAGGCCACATGGGGGTTTAGTCTCCAGATGAGGCACTTATGAGAAGCAAATAATCAATGTTTCTCTTTTTTCCTTTCTTCCTCCTTTCCCCTCTCTCTAAAATCAATAAACATCTTTTTTTTAAGGTTTTGTTTATTATTTTAGAGAGAGGGGAAGAGAGAGAGGCAGAGAGGAAGAGAGACATCAATGTATGGTTGCCTTTCACCTGCCTCCAGCTGCAGACCTGGCTGGAGACCTGGCTTGCAACCTGGTATGTGCCCTGGCTGGGAATCGAAACCAGCAACCTTTGGGTTCAGAGGCCAGCGCCTTATCCACTGTGCCACCAGCCAGGGCCAATAAACATGTCTTTAGATGAGGATTAAAAAAGAAGATTTACCCTAGAATCTGTATTTTCAAAAGATTTGAAGTGACAATAGTTATTGTTATTTCTCTGTTCTTTACATATTTGTGTCCCTTTATTGGAACAAGATTCCTAACCAGTATACAGTGATGTATTTTCTAAATAGACACCTGTACAGAAATTATACACTATCCATCTAAGTAGGGTTCATTACACTCTTCCTATTGATGGAATAGTTCCATTTATAAAATTTTATCTATCAAAATCCTTGAATTTAACCAAGTTGCCCATTAATTTATCTGTAAAAAAAGTTGGGTGGCATTTAATTCTAGTTACTATATTTTACAGTATTAAAAAGCTTAAGCATTAAGTAGTTTCTCAAAATGTTGTTCTATGCACAAGGACATTTAACAGACAAAGCAGGGTCCATTATCTCACACAGATTCAGACAAGATGGGTCTCAGTTGAGAACTACAGTATATGCTAAATCACTGCTACTCAAACACAAAAGTACTCCTAACCTGAATTTCTTAACCATCAATATAAAATTCTTACTCTTTTGACTTTATTTTTAAAAATAATTTTATCCACAATCCATAGATCTGAAAAAAATTTTTTAAGGTTTTGAAATCCACCTTTTATTTTATGATTCTCACTTCATGTATTCCTCTATCAGCACGCCCCAATTGTACAAGGCATCTTCAACAAACCCTGAGTTCTGTTCACCTCATCAGACATTGTTTCAGGAGGAATGCTAACCGTCTGTTGTTTTTTGTCAGCCATCAACAATTGGGACAGCTCCAGGTCAGGATTACTTTGTTTTGGTGAAAATCAGTAAAGCCTCCAGAGAGCAGGGATTTAAAATCAATCTAATTTCTAATAACAGCATCAATATTCCTTTTCTCTTTAAGAATAAATGTAATAAAGTAAGCTATTGAACCAAATATAAAGGCACCAGGAGATTATTTTTCAAGTTGGTGGTGTTTTCTTCTGAATTTGGGCATTGATGTCTTTCATTTGATTTGAGTAGGACTTTCCCTCAAGTAGGAACCAAGGGAATGTGAGAGCAGCAGCTTTTGGACATTTCTGGGCACCTTGGCTTTGTAGAGGCAGATTGTGTTACTATGGCATTTAAGGAGGAAAAAACAAGCTGTTCTGAGTTGTGTCAGTCTCACTTGTAATCTATTTTTGAACCATGTACTATAAGAACATTCCTGTTCACATGGAACTAGTGATTTAGCCTCTGGTGGGTTCTACCCTTACAGCTGCTTGGCAATAAATAAAGTCAGAGCAGAGAATGTAATTAAAAATTAACTGCTCCCAACTGGCTGGGCATTGCTTTCACTTTTGTGTGCTTTTTTTTTTTTTTTTTTTTTTTTTTTTTTTTTTTTTTTTTTTTTTTTTTTTTTTTTTTTTTTTTTTTTTTTTTTTTTTTTTTTTTTTTTTTTTTTTTTTTTTTTTTTTTTTTTTTTTTTTTTTTTTTTTTTTTTTTTTTTTTTTTTTTTTTTTTTTTTTTTTTTTTTTT
>PVIW01007226.1:0-75501 GCA_004026585.1 Noctilio leporinus | reverse complement strand
GTCAGGGGAACGGGGGAGGGGGGAGGGGGAGGTAGAGGCAAAGAAGGGGAGCAGCTTAGACAAGAACCTAGTATAAAGGAACCATGGACATGGACAACAGGTGGGATTGACTTTGGGGGGAATGGGTGGGTGGGGAGGGGGACAGAGGGGAGCAAAAAGGGGATGGATGTAATACAACAACAATAAAATTAAAAAAAAACACAAAAAACACAAAAACAAACAAACAAAAAAAGAATTAGTGCTATGGGCCCTGGACAGGTAGCTCAGTTGGTTAGAGTGTTGTCCCTATACACCAACATTGTGGGTTCAATCCCTGGTCAGAGTACATGCAAGACTCAACCAATGAATGCATAAACAAGTGGGACAACACATAAATGTATCTCTCTCAAATTAATTTTTTAAAACTTAAAAAATCAGTGCTATATATGGCTCATGACCGGTACCAAGACAAATTTTATGAATGTTATGAGAAAGATGGCCTGGTGAAGAAGGAACTATGCATTCAGTTTCTTCCAGTGCTCATTCAACATTCAAAAACAAACAAAAGAAAACACAGAAATCCCTGTGGCTGGACAATACCCTTTCAGCTTCTGGAAGTAATCACCAAGTGATTTAAGTGTTCTGTATCTTTATGAAGTCTCAGGTGGAACATCTCCAGAGCAGAATAGCTGTGTCTTATAAGTCATGATTGAAGATACTGTCCACACTGTCATGTGATGAATTTCTTCTTGGGTTTAGTTCTAAGGAAAAAGGTATCTTTAAATATGCCTCCTTTCTTTTCCATTAGACTTCTTATTTTATCTGTTTGAAATCATAGAGCAAAATTTTACAGACCTGTGAGTTTGTATATTTTTCCAGGGAAAGAATTGACAGCCTTCATCAGGTTCTTCAGGGGATCCATAGCCCGAAAAAAGAAAAGAGCTACTGGTTCAGAGGCAAAGATGATTTTCATGCTAGGGTGACCAACTGTCCCACTTTGCTAGGGACTGAGGGAAAGGTCTGGGGTTCTTAGGGTGTGGGGGTTTCAATACTCAAAGGCTGTTCCAGGCAAACTAGGTCAAGTCGGTGACTGTACCTTGGAAAGTAACTTAATCTGTTTTAGCCACTGAAACAGAATTTATTGCTTCAATAAAATCGTCATAGTTCTGCTTTATTCCCTTGATGCGTCACTCGTATGTCATACTTGAGTGTTTCAGGAAGCAAGCAGAATATACATTTCAAGTGCAGGGCTCTGTGTCTTTGGGAGACCACAGTGAAGCATGTTGCTTCTGCAGGAACCAGCTGGGTGCAGAGAATGGACACGGCTTCGCAGAAGACTTAGCCCTTGACCTGGATCATAAAGCCTAGAGGGACAAACCTGGGAGAGAAAAAGGCAGGATCCAGGAGGCAGTGTCAAAGCTGCAGGCAGAACAAGAGCTTCCAGGCTAACTGGAATCCAAAACCACTCTCACTTAAGTGTTCTAAGTATGTTTTTGTATTGTATTTTATTCAGAAATTTTTAGTTTACATAAGATCAAGTTCGTCAATCTTTTTCTGTTTTCTGAAGTTTTTGTCCTCACATCAAGATTATAAGAACATTCTGCTTTTTTTTTTTTTTTCTGGGAAAGCAGTCATGGCTAATACATAATAAGTAAGTATTGCTGTGTCCCAATAAAACTTTTTATGGACACTAAAATTTAAATTGCATATAATTTCACAGGTCACAAAATATTATCCTTGTTTTGGCCTTTTTCCCACAACCATTAAAAAAATATTTAAAAAGTTTTCCATTTTTAGCTGGCAGACTATTTAAAAACAGGCAATAGACAGAACATGGGCCATGTTGGCCAACCTGTAAACTATAGGATCAAATTGTCAGCCTCCGACTCCTATGCATAGCTAAAACCAGAAAACAAAATCCACTTGTACATTATTAATGCCTAGACTCAAAACATCAAACTGTAAACTCAACACAACTCAAAACTACTCAAACTATAATTTGAGGATATAGTATATTATTTCCGCCAAGACTCAAACAATCAACTTTTTTCTTTGCACTTGTACTTGCAGCTTCATTCCTAAACAAATTTTCTGCAGCTACCATAAATATTAAACACAATCAAAAAGCAACCTTCATCAACAGCAGGCTAGTTAGGAAGTGTCTATAAGGTGGCGTTTCGTTATCTTTCAAATTGGGAGATCAGAGTTTTATATTCTATAAGTCCTCAAGTGCAGAAAAGTCAGGGGAAACTTCACTGAGCCTGCTGTTAAAGTCCTTTCTTTATCAGCAAAAATGTTAAAAAGATAATTTGACCATCAAATTCATTCATTTATTTATTTATTTTTAAAAAGATTTTATTTCATTATTTTTAGAAAGAGGGGAAGGGAGAGAGGCAGAGAGGGAGAGAGACATCAATGTATGGTTGCCTTTCACCTGCCTCCAGCCACAGACCTGACTGGAGACCTGGTCCACAACCCGGTCATGTGCCCTGGCTGGGGAATCGAACCTGCAACCTTTGGGTTTGTAGGCCGGCGCCTTATCTACTGTGCTACCAGCCAGGGCTGACCATCAAATTTAGATGTTGGTTTTTTTAATTAAAGTTTTTTTTCTTAGAACATTTGTAGAAGAGCAATCCAAAGAAAAAATAAAATAAAATCACCATAATCTTACCTCCAAGATTAAATACACATTTGATCATATGGCACAGTGTGATCATTTTCATAAGTGAAATTTGATTGCTAATGTTATTTAATACACCTTTCCCATTCCTCTACTGCCTGTGCTTCTGACTGCCCACCACACCCACACAGGCTGGGTTAGTGGAGTTATCAATGGTAAGTTATATTTCTCAAGACTTTTGAAAAGTAAGGCAGGAATTAATTCCTGGTGGGCTGGCAAACTCCATCAATTGGTACATTACCTCTCCATCACAAAAAAAGAAACATTGAGTTAAAATAAAACATTTTTTAAAATACTCAAACTAGAATGAAATAAAGGGAAACTTTCAAGTTCCAGAAATAAAAGCACAAAGGTACAGTGGTGAGGGGAGCTTCTGACGCTGCCATGGGCAATTGGGGTTTTCAGTTGGGAACATATATAGACTCCAGAGGAATGGGTTTTAATGCTCAAATAGGCCTTTCCCAAGAATTGGGAAGTTGGAACTGTACAATTTGCATAAAGTTTAAACAGATTGAGGAGCTGCCCAGTTGGTTTAAAAAAGATTTGAAAACCTCTATCCAATATTCCAAGGAAATAGCAAGGATACTTTCCATTCACCTAGGGCTAGGGCTTGAAGGACAAATAAAGAACACTCATTAAAAATTCACTACTTTAAAAAAAAAAAATGCCCCTCTTCACCACAGAAGGTCACATCACAAAGACAGGAAGTCAAAGCAGACCAATCCGAGAAGCAGAAACCAACAAGAAGAGTCACCTAAAATGGGAAGAAAAAGAAACAACCCCCTAGCTAAAGGAAAGGAGGAGCCCCCAAAAAGAGTGCTAAATGAAATAGAGGCAAGACATGGAATTCAAAATATGGTTATAGAGAAGCTCAATGAGCTTAGCAAGTTCAAAGAAAACTACAGACAACTCTACAGGAGTGCAAAGAACTCTAGGGAAGCTACAAGGAACTTACTGAGAACTATACTAGCATTAAAAAGGACATAGAAACCTCAATAAGAGCCAGAGGAAATGAAGACTACAATTTCTGAATTGAAGAGTACAGTAGAATGAATCAAAAGCGAGCTAGAGGACAACATAGAAAAAAAAATCCCAGACAGTACAACAAAATGAAAAAAATACTGGAAAAGAATGAAGAGGTTTTAAGAGAGCTGCAGGATAACATGAAATGTAATAACATCCTTATCATAGGGATACCAGAAGGAGAAGAAGAGGGTCAAGGGATAGAAAACCTGTTTGAAAAAGTAATGACAGAAAACTTCCCTACTGAAGGAGAAAAAGTCACGCAAGTTTAGGAAGCACAAAGGGTGCCAAGGAATATGAGCCCAAAGAGGCCCACTCCAAGACGCATCATAATTAAAATGACAAAGTTCAAAGACAAAGAAAGAATCCTAAAAGCAGCAAGAGAGAAACAGCTAGTAATAACATACAAGGGGCTCCCATAAGGTTATCAGCTGATTTCTCCACAGAAACACAACAAGCCAGAAAGGAATGGCAAAAAATATTTCAAGCAACCAAATACGAAGGCCTATAACCAAGACTACCCTATTCAGCAAGGCTCCCAATCAAAATGGAAAGTGAAATAAGGAGTTTCCCAGACAAAAGAAGTCTAAAAGAATACATCTCCACCAAACCAGCATTGCAAAGATGCTAAAGGGTCTGCTTTAAGAAGATGAAGAAACAGAGAGAGACAGAGAAGAACACAGGTACAAAGGGGGAAAATGATAATGAATAAGTACCTATAAATAATAACCTTAAATGCAAATGGATTAAATGTACCAATCAAAAGACATAGGGTAGCTGAATGGATAAGAACCAACTTTAACTTAAAAATGCTTTAAAGTGATCTTGTTATAAATATATATATATATTATAATATATAATCTATATTATAAATATATATAAATAATGTATATATAGTTTTGCATTTTTGTTGTATCTGCATTACTGCAGATTAAACTTTCTTAGATTGAAATTATTTCCTAAATTGGGAAAATCAAGTTACTTGCAATAAGTCTTAGAAAAATTGAATGCAGTTAAGGAAAAAAAAAAGATAAGAAAATGTAGATGTATATTACACAGAATACATGGTATCTTTATTATTTACTGTTACAAAGTGTGTGCTTGTTTGTGGGTGTATAAGATACAGATTTTATTACAAAAAAAAATCCATTACTCCCAGTATATTCTATGCATAGGTGAGGAATCTGAGAAATTAACATCAAGTATCTTGAGACTCCTAGGGCCATAGCAAAAGCAATTGAGGAACTATTCAGTAGTATATGATCCAGGACACAGGAATCCTTTAGAAAAACAAGCCCTTCTGGAGGTGAGCTCTTACTAAAAATATTACACAAAATGTGAAAAAATAGTCCACCATGAGACAGCACCAGTAGACATTAAAAAATGAAAGATTTAGCATCCCCAGCACTGGAGAGAATAAAATAATATTATAATGTATAAAAATAACAAGAGTATTTGCAAATTTAATAATTTGCATTATTAAAAATGAAACAGATTAGAAAACATAATAAAAAGAACTCAATGAAAATGAATACACAGATATAAAAGAAGAATTAAATAGAATTTAAGAAATGAAAATTATAGTTATTGAAAGAAAAAACTCAGTGGGTGAGCTAAATAGCAGATTGGTCACTCTAGAGAGACTTAGGGAAATACAAAATTAGTTTGATGAAGCTAGTCAAAATTTAGTAGAGAGATAAAAAATGGAAAATAGGAAAGAGAGGTTAAGAAGCATAGGCTTAAAAAGATTCACCATTCAGAGGCCCAAAAGGAGCAACTAGAGGAATAGGAAAATACAATATTCAGACAATTCTCCAGAGATAAAGAATCCTGAATCTTCAGATTGTTCCAAGCAGGATAAGGATATATAACTCACATCTAGATACACTGTAAACTGTGCAGATGTGGAGAAATAGGAACCCTTGCGCATTGCAGGTGGGAATGTAAAGGATGCAGCTACCAAAAAAAAGCAGGTTGAGAGTTCATCAAAAAATTAAACATAAAATTACTATATGACCCAGTAACTCCATCCCTTTAATATACATACTCAAAAGAATTGAAAATAGATGATCTAAACAAATACATGTGCACAATTTCTCATGGAAGCCCTTTTTCCAATAGCCAAAAGATGAAAGCAACCAAAATGTCCATAAATGGACGAATAAATAAACTGTGGTATTTCCAGAGAAGGAATTGAGCCATAAAAAGAAATGGAGAGCCCTGGCTGGTAGCACAGTGGATAAGGTGCCGGCCTGCGAACCCAAAGGTCGCAGGTTCGATTCCCCAGCCAGGGCAAATAACAAGGTTGCAAACTAGGTCTCCAGTCACGTCTGTGGCTGGAGGCAGGTGAAAAGCAACCATACATTGATGTCTCTCTCCCTCTCTGCCTCTCTCCCTTCCCCTTCTTCTAAAAATAATGAAATTAAATCTTTTTAAAAAAAAAAAAAGAAGTGGAGTACTGAAACAAGTTATAATGCAGATAAACTGTGAAAACATTACCTGAAAGAAGGCGGTCATACAATGTTACATATTGTATGACTCCATTTATTTAAATACCCAGAACAGGTAAATCTCTAGAAACAGAAAGATGAGTGGTCACCAGGGACTGAGAATGGGGACTGACTGCTTAATGGCAGTGGGGTCTCCTTTGGAAGACAACGGAAATGTTCTGTAACTAGGTAGAGGTGATGGTTCAGTGAATGCACTGAATGCCACTTTAAGATGGTTAATTTTATGTTATGTGAGTTTTACCTCATTAAAAAAAGAAAATAGGCACATTAGACTTCATCAAAATTAAAAACTTTTGTTTTTCCAAGAATACCATCAAGAAAGTGAAAACACCCAATAAAAGGACATAAGTAAATGGGAAGCTTTGCAGTGCCCACGTTTGAGAAGACAGAATATTCTAAGAAAGTTAGTTGCCTCCAAATTAATCTAAAAATTCAATGTATGTTCAAGCAAAATTCATAGAATATACTATGATGACTCTAAAATTCATATGCAAGAGTGAAGGTCCAAGAATAATCGAGACAATTTTGAGGGGTAACAAGGAGAGAGGATTTTAAAGCATAGACTTAGTATTTAAAAATTCAAACAGAAAATGGGGTGCAAAGGGATTTCTACTGTACTTGTAACATTTGATTAAACAAAACAATTCATAGAAAGATTGACAGTGTTAACCTTTATCATCTTTGTGTAGTGGATGCATGGGTGTTTGTTTCTCTGACATTTCTTCACTTTTGACATTTCATCATAAAATAATTAAAATATTCAGTAGAACACTAAAGAAAAAGAAAATAGAAGTGCCATGTGCGTCACCTCAAGGATTATTAGCTTATTTCTTCAGCCTTACGCTACGTCTTCCATCTCCTAAAAAGAGAACACAGGCTTTGGAGGCAAACAAAACATTGGATTTACATCCTACTTCCCCCACTTACTATATGACTTAGGCAAGCCGTGCAACCTTTCAGCCCCATTCTGCTTATCCAAGTAATAGATAAAAATACTCATTGGAGATGACTATTCTGAGGTCAACTTAGATCAAGTTTATCTTTATGATGACTACCAGTGATAAAACTGACAAAAGTCCCTTGTATGTGTTTGCAAGATCATGAAAAAACTCATGCCCTTGCTGGTGTGGCTCAGGGTGAACTAAGTGCCAGCCTGCAAACTGAAGGGCTGGCTGCTTGTTTGATTCCCAGTTAGGGCACATGCCTGGGTTGCAGGCCAGGTCTCCAGCCAGGTCCTGAGCTGGGGGCATGCAAGAGGTAACCAAACATTGATGTTTCTCTCCCTCTTTTTCTCCCCCCCCACTCTAAAACAAAACAAAACAAAACAAACAAACAAAAAACAGGAAAAAACCTAAAAGCACCTCAAACGTAGGAGAAACCAAGAAATTAAAAGCTTTTAAAATAGTTTCTGCTTATTTCTGTGTTCAAAATGCCTAAAATAGGGGTATTTTCTTTGTCTTTTGGCCAATAACAGTATGTCCACATTTATGGAATTTTGCAAAATTCCATTCAGTTATTTTGGAAAAACCTTTGTGGTCCTGTTATAATTCTGATTCCTGAAGTGTATGATCAGGTAGTGTGTTCCTTTTTCAGTGCAAGGAGTGCAGCTGTGTGTGGTGGAGAGAGGAGTAAGAAACCTTAAGTCTCAGTTTGATTTTGACCTTATTTTCAAGGTCATGCACTTGAGAAATGTTAGAATTGTTATTAAATAAATGCTCGTAAAATTCTTCAAGGTTAGGAGAGAAATGCCAAACTCGTCTTTTATGAGCTCATCGTCATCATTACCACCTAATTTGGATGTGAATATCTGCTGAGGAACAATGACTTTTCAAGGAAAAATTGAATAAGCTTTGGGATAATTTTTATTTCACGAATGTTTCCAAATGTTTCATTTCTAAATATTTCTTCTCACTTCTTTGCATTCTTTCTTGCTAGGAAAGGCACCAATGCCCAGACCTAACTACAAGCCGCAGGAGCCCAACGGCTGCAGCTCCTACTTCCTGGGTCTCAAGGTACCAGAGAGTGTATGTACCACTGCCATCATCTTCTTCATTGATTGGTTTTAATCAAGAGTTATCCCTGAGGAAAGCGATCACTTACTTATATAGTTGAGCAATATGAGGTCGTATTTTAAATTGGATACAGAGGAAGGGAGATCATTTTTAAAAGAAGTATCTGATTTTCTTTTCTCAGAGGCAGCTGTCCCTCAGATAAGCTCTTACAAAGTGAACTTGGACACCACCATTGCAAACACCTGCCAGCCTCACAAAATAGGAAACAGATCTAAGAGCTTTTCCAGTGCTGTGCTGGAGACAGCTGGTCCTGACCAGTGAGAGCTGATTGCAGTGGAATTGGCAGGACTTTTCTGAGTTGCTAGTGTTAAACCAACTGGGTAGTAACATCATAGAAATCCCCCCTAAAGAACCCCTCCACACACACCCCCTGGCTATACATCTGTCATGTACTGTAAACCATTTCTCAAACTGTCAGCCTTCCCTGCAAACAAGTGGTAAATTAATTTCTTTTAAGACTTCTTTAAAAAAGAGGTTTTATGTAAAATGTAGATAGAGGGATTTCATCTCTAAACAGTGATATTTAAATTGTATCTTTATCAGGCTCAACTTCACTTTTGCGATGATTCCAAAGATTTTACTTTGTAATACTTATCTAAGCAGCACGATGCTTATTCTTCTAACTAAAATCCTACTCAACCATGTGGCATTTTTAGGCAGATTGGAAAAGGGTCCCCTTTCCTCAAGATAGTTTTCTTCAATTTGTCAGAAATTTATCACAATATGCTGATTTTGTTAGAAAAGGAAACTTAATTGCTGTTGGCTAGACATTTTTAAAAAATAAATATATAAATCTATGATGTCTTGCAGGAAATTGCCCCCTTAAATATGACCCTCTTGTGCATTGAACAACCTGCCCAGCTGTATACCCGGCCTTGTCCACAATAATTAGTATGTCTACAGATACAGAAGAAAGACAATCATTTCAAATATATGTTTATATTAGAAAATCACTGAGCTCTGGCTGGTGTGGCTCAGTGGATTGATGCTGGCCTGTGACCTCAAAGGTTGCTGGTTCAATTCCCCAGCCAGGGCACATAACCAGGTTGCAAGCCAGGTCTCCAGCCAGGTCCTTGGCTGGAGGCAGGTGAAAGGCAACCATATACTGATGCTTCTCTCCCTTTCTTCCTCCCCCCACCCACCCTTCTCTCTGAAAATAATGAATAAAATCTTTAAAAAAGAAAAAAAAAAGAAAGAAAGAAAAGAAAATCACCTATTTTTGGCCAATATATTTTACTTGATACCAATTTAGTAGATATGGAAGTGGTATGCACTATATTTTGGAAGTAATGTCATTTTGCTTGCTGATACAAACTAGAACTAGTTCAAGAACTTCCAATTTAATTGAATTGAATGATAGTCACTATACTTCTTTAATTCTCAGTTACCTCTGTTGTGATATATATTTAGTTTTAGGGGTAAGGTATAAGCAAAGTAGTTTACCCAGAATTGCAGAACCCAGGGCTTTGCCTTGTCTAATAATGAGTTAGATGATCTCTTAATGTTGCTTACAAGGGCACTGTAAATGGTCTGACTCCATATTTGGCTTTAAATGGCTTTGGAATACAAGTTTGAGTAAGAGACCACTTAAGGAGGCCCAAGGGGAAAGGACCCATAATAGCTGATGCATCAATCCCCACCCATGCCCTGAAACCAGATTTTCACAGATTCTGTCCAAGTTCAAGTTTATATTGTCAGAAAAAATGGCAAAAGATTCTAAGATGCTCTATCTACATCTAGACCCACTCTGTTTCTGCCTATTTTATACAACATGCAATTACTCTTCTTTGCTTACTCTTTGTATCATGTCCCTTCCTTGCTCAAGAATGTTAAAAGTCTAACTAGTTACTTTGGAAGTTAAGGTCATCCATCGATTTACTCTTCTCTCCAATGAAGAATTTTAATATGTATGTATTTCCCAGGTGACACTCTTGAAAGACTAAACAAACTAACTTTCTCACATATGATTTGCTCGTTATTTCCTTTCTTTACCTGTTATATTCTAAGTCTACCCTTATTTCTGTAAATCCTCTCTTGTTTGTCAGAGCAGCCTTGCTCAGAGAAATCACACCCAAAGACTGCTGTGGAATTAAGCCATTAGTTTATTGGGGGAAGGAAAACAAAGAAGAGGAAAAATGGGGAGTGGCAAAGGAAGAGACTCGAGAGCAGTCTTCTTCAACTTGACATTCCTGGGTTGGGACTTTTATCCTAGTAGCTACATGCAGTTACGCAGGTACACTCCAAAGGAAAATTAATTCATTAACCAAAACCCATTAACCAGGAAGAACTAAGTGGGATTATCTATTGGGCCATTTACTTTATTATCACCTCACCAGGGACCTCCGGACGAGCTAACTTCATTAACTCATTCCCAGGAATTTCCTGGCCAGTTCCATTACCACATTCCAGCCAGGCTAGGTATGTAAACACTGACTGTTATAGTTTTAGCTATAGTCCAGGTACATAGTCCAAAGGCATGTGCTGCTTTCATGTTAGCTGCCCCCACATCCTGACATTGTTTAATAAATGCATGCATGCATGCATGTATGTGCATGTGTGTCTGGGTGTTTGTTAGACTCTGCCGCATGTCCCGAGTCCCCTTGTGCTCAGGAACTGTGGCCTCTATCTGACTCTGCTCCCCGACAGGCAAGACGCATACCGTTAAAACTGTGCGGTATTAATTAATTAATGCTGGTGACCTCTTGATGAACTAAGGCTTTATTTTTCGTAATTCTGAGCCTTGGAATCCTTTGCTCAAACAAAAGCTCATGTAAGTTTTAGTTGAATTTGGAAGTCTTGAAGCTCTGCTCTCAGGACTAATGTTCCAATTTCTATTTTCATCACCATAGTGGCCTGTGAATTTAAAAATTACTGCAGTCTAAAAGGAAAAGAAAAAACAGGTCGCTCTGAGTTATTAAATTAAGAACTAAATTGTGATAGGAATTTAGCATCCTGAGACTATCAGCCTAATGTTTTCTCTCAAGGCATTGGTGTTTCTCAATTCATCTGAATATGTAGCAGGAATTTGAGAACTGGCTTGGAGCAAGGTTGCCTAAGGCCCTTGGTTTAAACGTGGCATTTTCTTTCTTCTCTTTTCCCCAGATGGACTTGGGCATTCCAGCAATGACCAAGTGCTGCAACCAGCTGGATCTCTGTTATGACACTTGTGGTGCCAACAAGTATCGCTGTGATGCAAAATTCCGATGGTGTCTCCACTCAATCTGCTCTGACCTTAAGCGAAGTCTGGGCTTTGTCTCTAAGGGGGAAAGTAAGTATCTTAAGGGCTACCTATGAGAGGGAGTTTTGTTTCTGTTTTCACACAGAAATGCAGCCAGAGACCCTTTATTCAAAGAAGCCATTAACATTCATTGAACTTGATGGAACACTGAACCATGCCCGAAAGGCCAGGGGGGTTGCTGGGCACTCCTTGCTGAAGCTCTTGCTGTCCTGCCCAGGAGCTGCTGGCGCCACTCCTGATGGACAGCCCACACTAGCGCCTTCCCAGCGATATAAAAATCTATCCTTTAAGAGTGGAGAAAGAGTTGCCCGGTTGGCTTTAGTTATCTGTTCCACTGTTAAATAATTTTCCATAGAAGAAATTATTCTGTATGGGACCAGTGAGTTCTTTTCTTATTTTGTTCTCAGTCAGGGAAAAAAATTTTTTTAAATACATTTTATTGATTTTGCTATTACAGTTGTCCCAATTTTTCCCTTTCTGCTCCTCTCCACCCAGTACTCCTCATTCCCTCTGGCAATGCCCACCTTAGTTCATGTCCATGTGTCATGTATTTAAGTCTTTGGCTTCTCCATTATTCTTAACATCCCCTTGTCCATTCTGTGACCACCAATGTGTACTTCTTTTCTTTTTTTTTTCACATCCAGGTAATTCACCATTCAATTACTGCCTTCTGTTGGCCTTTCAAATTATATTAATACAAATTTTTCTTTTCATTATTTCAAAATGCTTATTTCATTTATTTAAAAAACTACTTTTTAAAGTAATTTCAATTGCAATATTACCACATTTACAAATACATTTACACACACATATTTTTTTTTTACAAATGTGACACTAGAAAAAAATATTTCTTCTCCTGTGACAGTGTCTAATAACATGATTTAATTAATTGCCTTCAAAATTTCTAGTAGAGATATTAAGGTCTAGTTTCTTTCATTTCTTGTTCCTAAGATTTTTTTTTAAACCTATCATTTTTGTATAAAAATCTACCTCTATTGAGGATAATTATTTTTTAACAGTTGCTTAGCTATCCAATTTCTAGCACTGATTCTGTAATTACTTTTTCCTAATTCACTTTGGAAAAACTTTCAATCCTTTAGTTCCTGAAGTCAGAACATTACATACAGGCATTAGCATTATATATATTTTAGATGGTGATGTTTGAAAGTCAGGCTTTTAAAGAGCTGACCCCATACCACAGAGAAGGTCAGTAGGAAAAATCTTGCGATCTTATTCAAATTACATCTAGAGTGTAGTCCTAAAATAAATCTGACAGGGCTTGAGAATAAAGATAATTAATTAGGCTCTGTAATAGGGATTATCACTGTCTGTACTAACAAAGGGCAAGAAAATACTTGCTGCTAATCTAGGGTCAGGTCAAGTTACTTTGTTCAAACAATGTCCTTTTGATTCTTTCTCCTAAATGGCTCTTTGATAATTTACAGCAAATTAACTCAATCATTGGGTCCCATCAAATGTGTTATGCCCATAGGGACCAGATATAGTTTTATGCCATATGAATTGGCCATCTTCCCCTTCCTTAGGATTAAATCCAAACTCCTTTGTATGACATACATATGTTCGTCTTTAGCCGACCTCCTCAGCATCAACTTGCTTATTTCTCATTTCTCTCTTGACTTTTGCCATTCCAAACTACTTGGGTTGATGGTCCATATCTTTCTGCCTTTGCAGTTCCCTCTGCTGGGAACACTCTGATCATTCATTTTATGTTGTTGAAACAGATTTATTAATGGTGAAGAGCTGAAAGCCTTTCCCTTAAGATCAGGAACAAGCCAAGCTGTGCACTCTCACTGCTTCTATTCAACATAGTCTTGGAAGTCACAGCCAGAACAATTATGTAAGAAAAAGAAATAAAAGTAATAAAATCAAAGTAATTGGAATGGAAGGCATAAAACTGTCACTATTTGCAAGCGACATGATATTATATATAAAAAAACCTAAAGACTCCCCTCCCCCCACAAAAAAACTGTCAAAACTAATAAATTCAGTAAAGTTGCAGGATTCAAAATCAATACGCAATCTCTTGCATTTTCATACACTAGTAACAAACTATCAAAAAGGATTTTTTAAAAATCTCATTTACAATTGCACCAAAAAAAAAAAAAAAAGAAAGAAAGAAAGAAAGAAAGGAAATACCTAGGAATGGATTTAACCAAAGACCTATACCCTGGACCAATACCCTATGAAACAGTGATAAAAGAAATTGAAGAAGACACAAATAAATAGAAAAATAGCCCATGCTCATGGATTGGAAGAATTGATATTGTTGAAAATGTCCATACTACCAAAAGGAATCAATAGGTTTAATGAAATCCCTATCAAAATTCCAGTAGGTGTTCTGAGATGCCTTCCATAATAATTCTTACCCCCAAAGATAAGGAGACCCTTACTGTGGGTTCCCATACTACCTTGGGGTAACTACCATCATGGCGTAGTATAACCATCTCTTCACCTGTCTATACTGTCAGCTCCATGTCCAAACTGTGAGATCCTTGAGTTGAGATCCCTTTGGTCTCTGTATTCCTGATACTTAACAGAGTGGCTGACCAACATATCCAACAGACACAACTGTTTTTTCTTTTCTTTTTTTAAAGATTTTATTATTTTTTTTTTAGAGAGAGGAGAAGGGAGAGAGGCAGAGAGGGAGAGAGACATCAGTGTAAAGTTGCCTTTCACCTGTCTCCAGTCAAGGACCTGGTTGGAGACTTGGCTTGCAACCTGGTTATGTGCCCTGGCTGGAGAATCAAATCATCAACCTTTGGGTTCACAGGCTGGCACCTTATCCATTGTGCCACCAGCCAGGGCCACAGCTGTTTTTTTCAATAACTAAATGATTATTCATCCCACACTTGAATAGGGAAAGTTACAGGAAACATAATAGTGTTATCAGAACTAGTATTCTGCAAAAATGATAAATTTTCCATGGGGTATAGAAGATTCTGATTGCTAACCATGGTTTTGACCTGAAGACCCCTAAAAGGAGGGCACCCCAAAGTGTATTCTGCTCTATTAGACTGGATGGAAGCTCCCCTAAAAAACCTTCTTTTAAATGTATGCTTTTCCTTTTAATTCTGTGTTTGGATCATTGCTTCTACTTTCCTCTGGGTATGATGCCAATCTTGGAAATATATTGCCGCTTTAAAATTACTCATACTATTTGGGGGTCGTTCTATGTATTAACTTTTATATTTCTTATGTATTTTTCAAGTAGCATGTGATTCTCTGGCTGACACTGTGTTTAACACTGTATGGACCTTGGGATGCCGACCCTTTATGAATAGTCAACGGGCAGCCTGCATCTGTGCAGAAGAGGAGAAAGAAGAGTTATAAGGAAGAGGTGATTGATTCCTTGTCAGGTTTGAGTGATACCACAGCTGTCAGTCTTGGAGATGATAGTGTGGCAGGTGTGTCTCATCTTTTTTTCCAAAAACTTGGATACCACAAGGCAGGAGAAAGGAAATACTTGACAGCTGGAAAGTGAGTCCCATCCTTGGAGGAGAATTGGAAAAAAAGACATGGAGTGATGTGAAGTCAACTCTTCACTTTAACGCTGGTCTCCCCAACCAAGACACATTTGCCTGGACATTCGGTTCTCAGTTTAAGGACTAAAATAAAGACTAAATATTGGGATTCCTGAACTTGATAATCATATTCATAAGTGAAATTTTGGAGAGGCCAACCATTTGGGAAGCAATGACTTTGGTCCATGTTCCAGTTGCCAGTAAGCATCTCACATATAATAAAGTGTACTTTTTAGAAAATTTGAAAAGAGACGAATTCCATTATCACCAATTTACTTCCATTTCACCTAAAAGAAAACAACCCAACCTGGTAAGTCCCATCAATGATAACAGTTTTTCTCACTGGTGCTGACGAAATCAGACCAGTGGTCACAGGCTTACCTGATTAAAGCCGATGAAAGTGGAGGTCATATGGAGTTTGTTTGGTCTCTGAGGTTCCATTTTTTTCCTTCAGTGATCCAGTCCTGTTGATATCCCCAAGTACTGGGTGGTCTTTATATCATGTTAAGGCCTGAGAAATGCTTGGTAAAAGCTGCCACTGAAGTTAACTTGGAAAAGCCCCTAAAATCTGAGGGGTGTGAGAGACAACTGACCATTCCCCAAACCCTGATACCAACTTAGAATCGCCTGAGGAGCACTAGAAAACACTCTCTGAGGTGGTATCTATAGATTTTATTGAGCTTAGCTTTATTGCACTTCACAGATGTTACATATTTTACAAATTGAAGGCAAGACTTTCCACCAGAAAAAAGATTATGACTTACTTAATTGTGATACTCGCTTTATTATCATGTTCTAGAACCAAATTGGATATATCTCTGAGGTACGCCTGTGATGGTATGTTATAAAAGTGATTCTGACTGAGGGCCACTAAGATCAGGGATTGGCAAAAGAAAGCCTATGGACCAAATCAGGCCCAACGCTTGTTTATGTGAAGTTTTATTAGAACACAACCCTGCTCACATGTGTTTGTGGCTGCTTCTGGGCTACAGCAGCAGAGTTAAATATTTGTGACAAAGACTTTATGACCCAGGAAGCCTAAAATATTTACTGTTTGGCCTTTTCATGAAAATTTGGTAACCCCCCCAACCTAGATAATTTTTTTCCTTTCCTTTTGTTAATTTCACTGGTTCCATCAAGGTGTTGATTGTAGCCATTTTTAAAGAGAAAAAGAAGGAAAACTGTTTTCTGATCTTATGTGAACCCATAAAATTAATTGGCATATTTTAAAAATTGGATTTAACTACAGGTAACATTTATCTCTGTGGTTTATGCTATTTATTTCAATAAAATTTATTAAGCACCTACAAAATAAGAGTATGGTATAATTTTATACCTTTTTCTATAGTTTTATCAATCTGAGGGCCTAGAATGCCAAATAACAGAGCATATAATACCAAATTTCAATTTTGCCTACAGTTGTCATTGAATCACTTAAATGCATGTTAATGAATTTAACATTTATTAAAGATGTTTCATTTAAGACAATATAAAAACATCAAAAGAAAATATTGTGAAAGATAAGAACCAAATAGTATTTTTAGTATACACATACTGATAAACTTCCAAATTCCCTACAACCATTGTGTATTTGACTTGCAATTTCAGGGTATATAATATCACATGTTTGAGGAGCCATTGGGTATTTAAGCCATAGTTTCAAGCAACTATTTAACTTTTTAAGTTCTTAATTTGAAATATTATACCCAGCTTCTGATTTTAGTGGCACTACTGCATCCTATACAAGGTGTTTTATTATAGAAAAGAAATGGAGGGAATGGGGTGAACTGCTTTCTGTGTGGACAGAGAGCTTTCAGCTTTAGGAGAATGAAGCCCTGCCCCTGTGGGTGGGTCAGCAGTGAGTGATCCCTCCCAACCCAGTGGGCCAGCGTCCACGTGAGTTGAGTCTGGGAATGTCTAACCCACAGCATGAGGTTCACAGAACTGCAATGTTCTAGCGTGTGGTCCAATTTTCTCAGAGAGCATGGGGAGAAGTTCCAAACAGGCGGGCAACCCAAAGCCAGGTCTCGGGTGTTGCGTCCTAGTCCTCCCAGTCGATGTTGATTGGGCCACCTGTCAGCATCAGGCCCTGCAGAACAGCTGTGTCCCCTCCATCTACCTCACGACGCATTCGCCGGTGGCAGCCTTGGGCACAGCGGGACCTCTCCTCCAGCATTCTGCAAACAAGGACCTGGCAGTGAAGAAACACCTCCTGCAAGGACCATAATTATAATTAACCAAAGATTATAACAGCTATCACTTGTGTGGCACTTTCTAGAAGCCAGACACTATACCAAATACTTCATATATATCATCTCATTTCATATAAACAACAACCCTTTGAGGTAGATGCCATCACCCTCATTTTACAAATGAGAAAATGGAGAGTATGGAGATTAGAGAACTTGCCCAAATTGATACATTTAGTATCATAACAAACACACTGAGTCCTGAGGGTGACTGAAAACCCCACACCCATAACTTATGCATTTGTTCAAGGCCAGGAGAGACCTTTGTGAAGGCTACATCTAATAATGTTAACATCTTCACACCTTACATCAAGATGAGGAATAACATGGGCACTCATGCACTTCTGTGTAAAGTTCTTTCTCCAAGCTTCTTCCTATAAGTAACTTTCCAAAGCATGTTGCCTACTTGAGGAGGGAGATCAGGATTAGCCTTGAGTTGGCACTTGTTCTAGGGTGACAAAGATGGAAAGGACATCAATATGCTTAAATGCAGTGTGGAAAAGAGTGCCCGTCTCTTAAACTTCTGTTGAAATGTTTCAATAGCTCTTCAGATGCAAAAAAATTTCATAACCTCTATATCTATGTATGCACATGAAAAAATGTAGCATATTCAATATGCATGCAAGTTTTTATGACGAGTTTTTTCATATCTCCTTTTTCTGTACCCTGTACTCCTTTTCTATACCCTGTTTGTTTGGAGAATTTTTTTTTCTGTTCCCCTTATAACAATGCTCTATGCACACATCCAACAAATCTTGTTTTCCTTCTTTTGCTTGTTTTTGAGAAACTGTCAGAATTGGAATTTTTAGAAAAAAAGAATATAATGAATTTACAATTATTATTACAATTATTAGACAACTTTTCAGAAAGTATACCAATTTATACAGCCACCACTGTATACTTGTTATAATTTTGCAAGTGTTGTGACTCATGTTTACAAATTGATATGTATAAAATAGTGTCATAATTGTTTTAATTGGCATTTTAAGTACTATTTTCACTGCATATTTACTATTTAAAAAAAAAATTCTGTCCCTATTCTTTGCCATGTAATCACTACACAGGCTTTTTTTTTTTTTTTTTTTTTTTAAAGATTTTATTAATTATTTCCAGAGAGAGAGGAAGGGAGAGAAGTAGAGAGGGAGAGAAACATCAATGTATGGTTGCCTTTCACCTGCCTCCAGCCATGGACCTGGCTGGAGACCCGGCTTGCAACCTGTACACAGGCGTTTTCAGTCATACCTGCCCACAGGGATTGAAAACTCTGATCATATTGTATTTTCTTTGAACAAACACAGTTGTTTTATTGGGAGAAGGCAGATAATTATAACATTCATGAAGGTGTTAAGCTTCTAGATGGCCAGTTTTACAATATTTTTTGTAGAGGTGATGTGGATTGTAACTGTGGGCTCACAGAATGTTAACAAGTTGGGGCATTAGGAAGGAAGATTCATTAAGAAGGGGTGGGGGGTTCAGCTTACCTTGTGGTCTTTGCCCACAAACTTGAAGACGGGGACCTGGAAGTGCTTTGCTAGGTGATCCCGGGATGTGTACTGCTTTACTGAGTCATCTGAAACACAGCTAAAAGTAGGACAGGAGAGCACGTAAGACTTGATTGTTTAAGCAGAGGTGGAAAAACAATCCAGTCCAATGTGTTTGGTCCAAGGAGAGGGAAACTGGGTGGAGAAGGCTGGGCTGTACCCAAGCTTTTCAAGAATGAAGGAAAAATGAAATTTGTTTCAGACCCAACCCTGCCCGTTGGCACTGTCTGTCCCAGCTATCCTTCATTCTACCCACAGACTGCACAAGGGCCTCCAGTTAAGTCAACGTATTGAAATGGGAGCAATGACAGCAATAGCAACATTTATTTCACAAATACCTTTTGACATAAAGGTGTCTGTAAGGCTATATTTTAATTTGCAATATATTGCAGGAATTCTGCAGTATATTGGTTTGAGAAGGCTTTTCTTAAGCTGGAGTGCATAAATATTTATGAATACCTAATACATAGTTACACCTGAAGGGGGCCCAAGGCTGAGCAAACCCCAATTCGTGCATCAGAGATCTGCATAAAGGTCCAAGTTTCTTAGAGAATTAATAGCTGGTTCTATTGAGGAAAAGTCATTCATCTCTAAATCGTTTTAATTCCTGTTTTCCTAAATTTAATACTAAGTTGTAGCTAAACAGGGTTTTGGGGTTTTAATCTCAGGTCTACAGGGTTAGTTGGGAGGAAAGAAGTACTATGGATTTTCCAGTTTGGGGTCAAAATTTAGCATTTGTGAATTTTTTCTCCTAAAAGGTTAAAGGCCAAGGGTCACATTTGTATTATCTTTTTCATTCTGAATGAACTTTTCTTTTCTGAGCATATTTTTCTTCTTATGGATATCTAATAGGTCCTGTCTACCAGGCCAGGAAAAAAGCAGGGGTCAGGTATGAAACTTGTGAAGCTGGATACTTGCTCCATGTGCTAACAGACCACTTTCTAGTTCATTAATTGCTCTTTTGGTGCAGTTGAAAAATGCAATAAAATTGTTTAAAAGTAAGGCCTTTTGACTTATATTATTACTATTATCTTATTCCTCTAAAGAGGATCTAAACATATAATGTGGTTTCTGTTATTTCTTGCATTTATGTAGTTATTTTTATTTTCCTTAGGTAAAATTAATTTCTACCATCTTCCAGTTACATGCTATGATGAGTCCAATTGCACATCTAATCTGTACAACACACTGCTGGGTGCTTCAGAGGGTGAATAATATAGTTTATAAAGTCAAAGAGTTTATCATTCAATATTTATAATAATACTAATAATAGTAATGCAATATTAGAGTGGCACTTTCCTCTAAGTGTCTAGCATTTTAAATGTATCTAAAAATACTAAGGGGTGGGCAATTGGGAATAAAAAAATAAATTAAAAATTGAGACGTGCTCACAGAGTACTGGATTTCAAATATTACTGAAAAATCATACTGGATTTCAAAGATTTAGCAGGAAATGTAAAATATCCAATAAGTTTTTATTGATTAGATGCTGAAATAAGACTATTTTGAGGAATTGGGTTAAATAAACTATTAAACTTTAAATTAAATAAAAATACCATTATTTTTCTTTAAAAGAGAAACTGAGGCAGAAAGAGCTGTTCCTAGGTAACACTATAGACTAGAACCCAGGACAAATTCTGGTGTTTGCTGCAATTAAACAACTTAGTTCCGTCAACTTCAAGTTTATGTGCTGCAAGAAAGGAACATTGATGTATGATAATCCAAAGAAACTGATTATCCGAAAGTTGCCCAATATTTGATTTTGGAATTGCACTTTGCCTCAACTGGTATTAAATTATTTCGCATTCTCAGAGCATGTGCCAACTAATACTAGAGGGAGGTGAATCAGATGTGTTAAATAGTACAGGAAATGAGCCTCACTTAAATTTAAGCTGAGGACAGTAAATCATCAAACAATTTATAGAGCTAAGTAAACTGCATTATGTTTATTGAAGGCTCTGCACGATTATGATAAATGCTCATTGCATAATTCATCAGGAAAATATTCAATGATCCTCACCATAAGCTAGGGATTAAGGAGTAAGGAGAAGGAAGGTTTCTAGTTCAGGTTGGAGCAATCAGGAAATAAACCTCACTGAATCTTGGAGGACCAGTCAAAATCACACATGAGGAAAAGGGGAAGATTTCAGGCAGAGGAAACAGCGTGTGCAGAGGTAGGAGGGTGTAAGTGACAATAGAATTTGGGGCTTGCTCATAGTTCCCTTTGACAGGAGTGGAAACTGGAGAAGGTAGAGACCAGAGGATGAGGCACAGTGAGCCCAGCTGAAAGCTGGATTTTATCCCGAAGGATTAGCTCATATGCACCATTACTGTAGCCCATTATTGTGCCAGAGATGGGACTATTTGCTTATCTACTGAATAGGCCTACGCAGCTGTGTTTTTGAGTTCTTGCCTCTACTATTTAAGCATTTTAATTTCTTCCACAGCTTTTTATTTTCAGCTTTTTGTGTCCCAAGGGCTGGAAAATGAAATAGTACAGCTTCTTAGAACTGTCTAAAATAAAAGATGTCCTAAGGGTCTGGATAATGAATATACAAATAAACTTCACAAGCGTTACTGAGATTGTAGGTTACATAATTTCCCAGTGAGTTATGATTATACATTTTTGCAAAAGCAAATATGCGGGGCAAAAGAAAACTCAACGTTAGAGAAATGTTCATTATTTTGATGGTACTGATAGCTTCACGAGTATATACATCATAACTTACCAAACTGTACACTTCAAATATGTTTCTTTATTGTATGCCAATAGTGGGCCAGTAAAGCTATTAAGAAAATTAAAAAGGAACTAAAATTCACTTTCCCCTTAAAAGTAAATCAATTTCCTAATCTACTGAGCATTAAGTATGTGGCTAAAAATAAATAAATAAATATAATGCTTCTACTTTTTCTTTTAAGACTTTCTGGAAATTACTTTAAGAGGGCAATAAATCCAAAGGACTGCAGATCCCTATGAGACCTATTGCTGGCCATCCAAAGCAGCTCAGAATGACGTATTTTCTATATTCTAAAAACATGCTAAGGAGTCTGACTACAGGAATCTGAGGCTAAAAGCATTCCTATTGGTAAACAATTACATTTACCAGTCAAAGGAAATCAAGAGCTGTTAAAAAGTTTTCAGGCTTCTGGTCAGGAGGGACCAGCTCGCCTCCTTGTACAACACAGCAAAAATTAAAACTAAACTATAAAATGCTATCACTCAGGACTGCCAGAAAATCAAGTTGTACGAAAGTCCAGCAACCAAGGAATTAAAGAAGCCACATTCATCCAGATAGATAGGATGGGCGGAGACACGATCTGTGGAATGAGCAGTCCCACACCCATGTGTGGTACATAAAAGTCAAGAGGGATACCTTGAGAGCAAGGGATCCCAGCCCTACACCAGACCACTCAGCCTAGGGTTCCAGTGCAAGGAAGGTAAGTCCCCATAACTTCTGGCTATGAAAACCAGTGGGAGTTAGAGGAGTGGAGGAAACTGTGGGATTCTCAGGTGTTTCCTCTTAAAGAGCCAGCAACAAACTTGGACTTATACTAACTCACTTCCTCTGGGATCCAGCACTGAAGTGGCAGCTGGAAGGGCACCAGTGACACAGGAAGGAGAAACTGAAATGTCTGGCATCAGGCCAAGTGCTGGGGGGCAGCCTCCTCCCAGAAAAAAACACCAGAGACCAGGCAGCAGCCCTGGCCCCCTTTCTGAGCCCTCCCCAACACAGAGCAGCAACACCATATCTGAGACTCCATCAACCTGGTTCACATGGGTTGCTCCACCCTGGTTAGTAGGTTGCTCAAGGAACTCATTGGGTACTTCTACCGCATAAATAATACCCAGGCAGAAATGAAGGTTACACTAAGTGAAATAAAGAAATATTTATAGGGAATCAACAGTGGAGAGGATGAAGCCAAAAATCAAATTAATGATTTGGAACATAAGGAAGAAAAGCACATTAAATTAGGATAGCAAAAAGAAGAAAGAATCCAAAAAAACAAGGATAGACTAAGGAGCCTCTGGGACAATTTGAAATGTGCCAACATGTAAAGCATAGGGGTGCCAGAAGGAAAAGAGAGCAAGAAATTGAAAACTTATTTGAAAAAATAATGAAAGAAAACTTCCCTTATTTGGCAAAGGAAATAGATGTACAAGTCCAGGAAGCACAGAAAGTCCCAAACAAGATGGACACAAAGAGGCCCACTCCAGGACACACCATAATTAATATGCCAAAGGTTAAAGATAGAGAATCTTAAAAGCTGCAAGAAAAAAGAGAGTTACTTACAAAGGCGTTCCCATAAGACTGTCAGCTGATTTCTTAAGGGAAACTTTGCAGGCTAGGCCTATAACATAGATTACTCTATCCAGCAAAGCTGGTATTTAGAATAGAAGGGCAGATAAAGTGCTTCCCAGACAAGGCAAAGCTAAAGAAGCTCATCACCAAGCCATTATTATATGAAATGTTATTTAAGAAAAAGATCAAAACCATGAACATTAAAATGGCAATAAATTCACAGCTATCAACAACTGAATCTAAAAAACAAAGTAAGCAAACAGGCAAAACAGAAATGGAATCATAGATGTGGAGATTGTTTGGAAGGTTATCATTTGGGAGATGACAGGGTAGAATGGGGGACAGGTGCAGAGATTAAGAAGTACAAATTGGTAGATACAGAATAGACAGGGGAATGTTAAGAACAGTATAGGACATGGAGTAGCCAAAAAACTTATATGCAGACATTTACAATTCAATATTATTATTCAGAGTTATCATATCCAATTATTTTAACCTCAACTCTGCTTTTCTACTTAAATAATTTTTTGTCTTGATTAATGACATCTAGGCAGTCCTCTGAGCAAGATCCTTTGGAGTCATTTTTAACTCCCTTGTCCCTCACTAGTTTTCACCTCCAAAATGTCAATAAATGGTTTCTGAACTAATTAAGAGCTCACAAGAGTGCCACATCGTTTGGGGCAATGACTGAGTAAACTTGTGCACCTAGAGGTCAGATGTGAACTGGGAGTAATAATTCTTCTAAGCAGCATAATTACCCGTCCCGGATAAGGTAGTACTTCATGATCTCGTCGATCTTGGAAGAAGGGGTAGCAAAACAGCTCTCCACCAGGCTTTCTAAGCCGTTCACGTGCACCAAGGGCTCAATCCCAAAGTACAGGGAATCTCGAAGCTTGAGGGTGGGCAAAGTTTCCCGGTAAGGCTCTTCAAACTCATTGTCCTTGAAGATTTCCAGAGTGAACGGGAAGATTCCATGACTGCGGCCCCGGATTTCCAGGGGAGTGTTTCGAAGGTTGGGAACATATCCTTCAGAAATGGTGTACAGGCGTGGAAACTCACAGGTCACTGGGATCAGAAGTTTGCTGGTTCGGATGATGATGTCCCCACTGCTTCCTGGAGTCTGCTTCGGTAGACCTGTTACAAGGTTGCTAGCCACAATCTTGTCATTCACCACCTGAGCCAGGCGAGGGCAAGGAGAGGAAAGAGATTGTATGTTTATTTCTGCGACGTTTTGCCCTCCTCTTAAGCATAACAATCTCTGAACCTCAAAACACATTAGAGATTTGGTTGCTGAAGCCTGAAGCTTTTAAATATTTTTTACGTACGACTTCATGGTCAACCCATACACTCCTTTGGAACATGGCTCATAAAACCTGAGCTATGCAGAATTAGCAAGTTGAAAGCCCTTATGTTTTAGAAAAGAACCGCTTGTGTATATGATTTTTTCTGTAGTCCTAGACTTGGTAGTCATGCTGCAGCATGACCTTGTGCTGAACTCATCCACACGCACAACTTCAGCTGTCACATTTGTGCACATATTTTTCAATTCATTATGTCCAGGCTTGTCTGCTCTCCTGTGTTCCAGAAACTGACTCATCAAGAGTCATTTCCGTGCTATTATCCACAGATATAATAAACACAACTTGCCTAAAATGCGGCCACCTTCTCTTTAAATAGACCCCTCCATGTCTCACCCCAAGTCTAATAGCTCTCTGATTTTCTCTTAGTCAGACTCAATAAATATTGTTTAATCAAATGATCACAAGGGCCTCTGCACTGATTCCCAGGATCCAGGTCCTCTTTCCCCCACCCATCTTACACTCTTCTGATTCCATCATAACTGCCTGCTTAACCCCAAGTACCTCCCCTAGCACACAAGGCAAATCTATGGAGGCTCAGTTCCCTTCCCAGTTTTCTTTTCTAATGTGAATTCCCGGCGTGTCAGGCTGCATTGCCCATTCACCTCAGCATAAGCTTAAGGGTTCCATCTCTGGGATTTACTCACTTGTTTCCCATCTGAATTGCTTTTTCTTTTCGTCTTCACTTGTATACAAGGTAAACCACACATGCTTCCACTCCAATTCAAGTCCTACTTGTCTTAGCTGCTCCAGTGTTTTTCCCTTTCTGGCTTCCTACCGCACCTGTCATCTAGATTATATCTTTCTCTCTTAAAAAAAAATATTTTGGGTGTACTGTCATTGCAATACTACTGTATATGTTGCTAAAATCATAAATCTTATTTAATATCCCTGAGGCTCCCCAGCTCAGGGATGTGCACAGATTCTTGGATGTAAGTATAAGTCTTTCACCTCCACCTGCTCAATACTTGAACTCATTTGCTGCCTCATAACTAGATCACCATCTATTTCTGTCACTTTCTTCATGTAAAATAATGCTGGTGCTGATAATACTCAGGGAACTGTCTGCACACATGGGAGAGATCTGGCTATATGAGAGCAGAAATAGCAGAATTTGTCTTAACTTCCTATCCTCACAGTGCCAGGACCATAGACAGATGCTTAATAATACCTTTGTTAAATGAATGGCATTTGATTGTTTGAAATCCATTCTTTCCTATGGAAAGATTTCATCACAAGCCTTACCGCATACCTCTGTCAACTACCTTCCAAATAACTGGCTTTTGGTCATTCCCCAAGTGTCCTCCCGGAGGAACCTACATCAACCACTGTGCCACATGTCTTGAGGGAGAAGACGATGTTAACGTGGGTGCCATTGGACACTCCTCGGCAGGAGGTGTTGGTCAGGAAGAGCTCTAGACCACCAACCAGGTCCCTGGGGATGCTCACTTCAATGGTGTTGGACCTGCACGACACAGGGACTGCAGCAAAAGGGGCTGCTGTTAGAATAGAGAAACCTGAACGGAAAAAGAGGAAGGGAGGCTTCTACAAGAAATAATTTCATTGTCTGTCATGCAACTTGAGCTTTTTGTTCTAGCCTCCAGGAAATCTAGGAGGCTCCAAACAAGTTGGTGAATGGAACCAGGACTCCTAACTCCCAGGGCTATGGTCAAATAATGCTCCTGAAGTGTATCATTCCTAGAATGAGGAAATACTGTGTGTCCAAGTTTTGATTCAAGAGACATTTATTTCAAAGTTTGGTTAGCATAACTCCACGAACCAAAACACCCAAATGATGAACTTTTGGCACAAACATAATTTATTGGCAGTGCAGAAAAACTACTGTTTAATATAGGCTTAAATTACATAATGGCTCTGCTTTGACTTGCTGTTAATTACTGGTCCATAAAACAGGTAATAAAAGCAATGTCAAGTGCACTTGGGGAAGAGTTCCAAATTGTCTTTGCTCTGTTCAGTAAACCATAAACCCCAACTATAAATTCCACTTCAAGTTAATATAAACATTGCTTTTCCTCAGTGCTCCCATGTTCACTTCTTCAGACTCTACAAATAGCCTGAAAGGAATACTTATGGGTATTGTCAGGGAATATGTGAGGAAAATATTAATATTTGAGGATATATCATAACAAATTGTGCAGGGATGGTTGCTCACTAGATATTTACTGGATGAATGAATTAATGTCCTGGACATAAATAACTATGTTTCCAGAAATAGTTCTCAGAGGACTATTGATGCTAGTATGGTAAGTGTAGAGAGAAGAAACAGTATTCTAGGGCTTTCAACTTTGTTTCATGACCCAATAATCTGTTTGAAAATAGAAGTACTGCATCAATGTCTTACACTTTTAAATTGAATATTACTTACACAATTAGTAATAAATTTAAAAAATAAAGCTAAAAAAGCAAAGGAAACCAAATGATTCAGCAATTTCATTTTTTGGGTATTCATACTACAGAATTCAAAGAAGAATCTCAAAAAAGATAAAAGCAACCCAAATGTCCATCATAAATGACTGAATAAACAAAATGTGATATATCCATACAATGGAATAGTATTCAAACTTATAAAGGAAGGAAATCCTGTCATATGCTACAACATGGATGAAACTTATGGCCATATGCCAAGTGAAATAAGTCAATCATAAAAAGACAAATGCTGTATGGGTGGGGGAGAGGGAAATAGGAAGTTGTTTAATGGGTGTAGGGTTCAGTTTTACACAGTGAAAAATTCTGGAGACGTATTACACAGCAATCTAAATATACTTAACACTACTGAACTATACACTTAAAATTGGTTTAGATGGTAAATTTTATGTTATATATATATATTTTACCATAATTTTTAAAACAGCAAAGTAAAATCAGTTGTTTGGTAATCTTTTCCCAGAAATCTTCTCCTCTGAATGATCCAGAATGAAGATGCAGGCATGCACAGTGCTAAAAGAGCTGGTGTTGTAAAAGATGAGAATCTTGGCAGGGAGGGGTGAGGAGCAAGAAGTATGAATCAGACAGGGGACAGGCCCGTGCATGTTTTACCTTGGCAAGTGTGGTTGTCCTCAGACAGCACCAAGCCCCGGGGACATTCACACCGATAGCCCTTCTCAGACTCCAGGCAAGAATGGCTGCAGCCTCCATTGTTATTGTGGCATCCTTCAACGTCTGCAACAGAAATCAAAGGACTGGGAATGGTCTTGGAGGCCTCCTCCCCGCAAATTACGCTTTTTGAGATGGCTCTTTGCATCCAGGATTATATTTAACCCATCACAATATCACTGGGGCCGAACAGTCACCGAGATATGTAGGGAAGCCCACAAATTAGATTTATTAAATGTTATAGATACAAATATCAATCTTACAACATTCACAGCTCTACCCATGTAAGCTGATCATTTTGTAAAATGCCCTTGAATCTGGATTTGGGAAAAGACCCAAAAGTTAAATATTGCTACAATATTTAACTCACCCAATTCAAAATTTTATAGGGTATTATTGATGCAAAAGGCACAGAATATAAATTCAACTGAACCAGCTAGATGGATCAGCCAGTGCCCATTAGATAGATCACCAGCCCTTCTCCTCATAGGTAGTAATGCGGTATGTGTCTTGGGCTGATGGCCCACTATAAAAATGAGGCCTGGCCCTGGCTGGTAGCACAGTGGATAAGGTGCCACCCTGCGAACCCAAGGGTCGCAGGTTCGATTCCCCCGCCAGGGCACATAACTAGGTTGCAAACAAGGTCTCCAGTCAGGTCTGTGGCTGGAGGCAGGTGAAATGCAACCATACATTGATGTTTCTCTCCCTCTCTGCCTCTCTCCCTTCCCCTCTTTCTAAAAAATAATGAAATAAAATCTTAAAAAAAAAAAAAAAAAAAAGAGGCCTGGACAACATACTAAGAGAGTCCATTTAGTCAAGTTCTTTGTGGCATCTCTCTTACATGGTAGGACTTTTAAGTTTCCTTTTTAAAAGTTTTGCATTTTCAAAAAGTATAAGCAAATAGACAAGAAGGAAATGTATTCAATTGAAAACTGAAGAAACTACCACATAATTTTATAGTTAGTAGAGAAAAATACTAACCTTTGTGGGCTCTGGATATTATTTCTAGGTCAGGGGTCATCCAACCTTGGCTTACTACATGTTGTTGTAAATAGTTTTATTGGCACATAGCCATGCCTAATCATTTACCTATTATTTATGGATGCTTTCTCACTACAAGGGCAGAATTGAGAGGCTTCAATTTTATGTATGGAACATAAAACCTAACATTTTTATTATTTGACCTACCCATAAAAATTTTGCTGACTCCTGGTCTAGGAGTAAGATAATAAAAGTGAATACTTTCAAACCATTTGAGATACTCATGAAAAGATATAAGCTGATTTCGAGTTACAACTATAACTCAATTCAATAAGAGTAAAATAATTAGTTCTTCAAACATCAGTAAATTAACTTGGGATGAATTAATTTTTGTGAAACATACAGAGAGAATAAATTTGCAATGAATTAAAACTTATGAGAGATTACACTATCACCTGTTTATAAACCTGTTTAATTAAATAGGATACTATTATGGGGTTTTGAAATAGCTGAAATGATATATAACAATGTAGAAGAAAGCACATAAATATGCTATAAGATGTTAAAAGCAACATTAATAGGATTTTTTTTTCTTAAAAATGATCTTCCTTAAATCATTTAATTTCTCTGAGCCTCAGTTTTAGTATTTATAAAATGAAGGATTGTCTGGCTGATGGCACAGTGGATAAGGCACTGGCCTTCGAACCCAAAGGTTGATGGTTCAATTCCCAGCCAGGGCACATAACCAGGTTGCAAGCCATGTCTCCAGCCAGGTCTGTAGCTGGAGGCAGGTGAAAGGCAACCACACATTGATGTTTCTCTCCCTCTCTGCTTCTCTCCTTTCCCCTCTTTCTGAAAATAATAAATAAAATCTTTAAAAAAACAAAACAAAATAAAATGAAGGGTTGGACTATATATTCACTCGTGTCTAAAACTGCAAAGCACAAAATAAATTGAAATTCTAAATTGGCTTAAAGTATTTAAAGCTCTTGCAAAGATGAACCAAAATGTCTAGAATGGATATATCTGGCAAGTGCGATTGAGGGTCGTAAAAAAAATTTTTTTTTAAGATTTTATTTATTATTTTTAGAGAGAGAGGAAGGGAGAGAGGCAGAGAGGGAGAGAGACATCAATGTATGGTTGCCTTTCACATGCCTCCAGCTACGGACCTGGCTGGAGACCTGGCTTGCAACCTAGTTATGTGCCCTGGCTGGGAATTGAACCAGCGACCTTTGGGTTTGCAGGCCGGCACTTTATCCACTGTGTCATCAGCCAGGGCCGAGGGTCATTTTAGTTATCTTTCTTTTATTCCTCCGTATTTTCTTCAATGAATTTTCAAAACAAATCAATAAATATTATTTAAAAAAAATTTTAAAGCTTTTATTTTAAAAAAAGATGCAACTATTTAACAGATTAGCTAAGGAAACAAATGTCTTGACTATCAATAAAACTTAAGAGTTACAAATATGAATCTTATTCATAAAGTGTAACTCATACACATTTTATCTTCTGCTAAAATGTTTTCAGTTAATATATATTTGGTTTTAAATTTTAATGAGCATTAATTGTAATATTTCCAATAAAATTCTCATGAATAATTACCAAGGGTCCTTATATAGTATTTCATTAATATTCAAATATGCAAAGGTTATTGCATAAAACAATTAAGATTTAAGGAGAATTCAGGATATTCCTATTGTTCAATAAAATTTAAAGCAGTTTAATATTCTGGTTAATGGTTCCTTAGTTAATAATGCAAACTTTGTTCTATGGAATAAATTATGGGTACCAGCTACAACTTTTCCTTTTGGGGTAGTACCTTATTATTTTGAACAATTAGAATAAAGTAAATGCTTGTAAGTAATATTATAACTCTATTATGCCACATTAAATTACCCTGTGGGGCAAATCACATGTCCTCTACAATAATAATAATAATAATAATAATAATTAAGCCATTTATAGCTTCATGTAATCTGCCAACAGCTGGATTTTTAACTCCTCAATTCTGAATGTCATGAGAGTCAGACTGAAATGGAAGTGGTAAAGTTTTAGTTGTGATAATTTGCCAGTGCAATGTGCTTTACAGAAGGGACGTAATCTAAGTTTCATATATAATAGTAACAATTTCCATTTCAATTATTTAACATGCATTACAAATTTTTATTACTTAATCATATCAAATCTATACAGCAGTTCTATTAGAAATGGATAGTTTTACTCATCTCCAAACAACGTATTAATCTTCAATAAACACAAAGCATACCGGGGGTGGGGGATGACTTCATGTAAATCAGCTTCACAAGTTGGTAAAAACACAAACCTAAGGCAGGCACATCGGGCCCCACTGAACCGGAGTCTCCCAGAGCGAGGCCTGGGAAGGCCCAGCTTTAAAAGCACCCAGGTGATTCTCCTCGGTAGAGGAGTTTCAGAAAAACTGCTGTAAACCACTGGTTATGTTACCCGCCTCTATCACCTTGCTCCTCCAGGTGTGCTCCTTGGAGCCAAAGCATAGGTGTCACCTTGAGGTTAGTTATTTAGAAATGGCTATATCTTGGCCTTATCTGAGACCAATTAAATCAGAATCTGCATTTTAACAAGATCCTAGGTGATTCATAGGCACATTAAACTTTGAGAAACACGGAATACCTATTTTAATTTGGAAAATGAAAAAGTGGCTCTTTGTAACTTTGTCATGACAAAGTGCAACTTCGTCCTGGAAAATCTTGGATACAAAATTAACAGTGCATTCTAACTGCAAGCAACCTCAGCTATGGTAAGCCCCTTCTGTCATTTCCTTACACGGTCAACTGTAACTCTCTTCCAACATTGGGCAGTTTCATGAACATCAAAAAGAAGCCAATGGCTTGGTCTGGGCTCTTGATTGAATCCCGTCTTACGCACTCTCACCTTCACAGGTTCTGCCATCACTTCTTAGCGCACGGCCAACCCCACACTCGCAGCGAAAAGAATTTTTGAGGTTTACACAGATCTCACTACAGCCACCATTGTTTTGTTCACATTCATTTTCATCTGTAGAAAAGAAACCACACCATTTATATTCTGCTGAGCAACTCAATCAGTCCTTTTAACCCCCTTAGCAGAATCTCTGCCTCTTTTCAGGTCACACTTTTTCCACAGCCCGACTTCCTCTCTGAGATCCAGTATAATCACTTCCATCAAGCTGAGTTCCTCAACCAAGTTATTTTCCATCTGCCCTCTGCTGGAGCAGAAGGCACCTACTTGTTTGCCAATTCCCTCCTATGGGCAAAACTGTTGGGAAAATAAAATTCCCATTAAAAAAAATTAAACAAAAAAAAATTTTTTTTATTAACCTGGGTTCACCTATTTATCTGCACTGGTGAACCTCACTTTCTCCAATGAGTTCCTGAAGATTTGCTAAATAAACACAAACTTATAAACCAAACTGTGTTTTAAGTGCCTTAAATGAACTTTATCACAGGTAAATATCTGACAAAATTTTTGAGGCAGTCTTCTGCCAGACATGAACAACAGCTCTCAAAATCTCCCACGTTGTGCTTAAACAGTAATTGTTAAGTCATGAAACATAGGGACTCTTGCCATTAAAAAAAAAAAAAGAAAGAAAAAAAGCACAATTGGCAACAAATGTCAACCCCTTTCCTTCTACAAAGAAAAGGAAGCATGAGAGCTACGTTTGACGTTTAGATATAGGACATAAGACAGACACTGGGTTTAAATAGCCACGGGGTGACAGGAACTATCTCCGAGGTCTCAGGAGAGGAAATAAAACCATGCCTAGGACCCTGGCAAAGGTAGTCCCGTGATGAAATAGAGCAGAAAATCTTTGCTCCAAGGCCCAGGAAACCAGTAAGGAAGCTGCTTGGGGCTCTAGGAGAGGAAAAGGCCAGCCCTCTCATGGTTGAAGTATTAACTTACACTTTGCATACTAAAGCTGAGAAATGGATGTAAAATTTGGTCTGGGCTAGGGAAGCTTCTCTGATGCCCAATAAAAGCATTTGAAGTTCCTAGTAAAACTTCCATAAACTGGGTAATAAGAATAGAGTCTCCCCACCCCAATAAAACAATGACACCAGAAGATGGTTCACCATAAAACACTAAACATGAGGAAATGATCCACTATAAGAGAGAGTTGACACTATAACAAACAGGAGGCTCTGAACTGGAGATAAACAGAATAATCTAGAAAAATCCATGCCTTTTAAAAAGCTACCGTAAAGATAAAAAGGGTAGTAATCAAAATAAGGGTGTAAAAGGACATAATAGAATTGAAAACAAACACGTAGCACTTAAAATGTATAGTCAATGAGATTAGCATCTTCAGTGGATGGTAAGAGGGGTGGGCAGCCATCCTGGGTGTGGCCCGCCAGCACCTGGGCCCAGGCCTCTGTGTTAAGCCTGGATTGCTTTCCTTGAGGCTGATTTTTTTATGTGAAAGAGAAATAAGTTTCTACTTATTTAAGCCATTGTTATGTGGGGGTCTATTGATATTTACAATCTGACTTAGATACTATGCCCCAGCAATTCCACTTGTATGGGTCTGCTGTATGGAAAATCTCACACAATGGGGTAAGGTATAATTTTTCTGTTAGTGGTAAGAACACACAAAACAATGCTATATATTGCTATGGGTACATACATAAATAATAAAAGCATACAAACAGGGACCAGAAGAAAATGCACTAACTTTGAAACAGTGATTCCCCCTGGAGGATGAGAGGAAAATGAGATGGAGTGAAATGACTTTACTTGTATTTACAAAATTTTATTTTAAAAAAAGAAAGAGAAACTAAACTACAGTCAAACCTGGGTATATTAGTGCCTGTTATATTTTCCTATACTTTTCTTTCTGCCTGAAAAAATTTACACAATTTAAAATAAATAATTAAAATTTTATTGCATTGTTTTTAAACTAGGGGAAAATTGACAGATACACATAAACACAAAACATGTCTTAATTTCAGAGAATTCATGATTTCCCTGAAACTGAGACAAACTGCAGGTAGGAACTGGGAACCTTCCCCTATGTGCCGATAGGCAAAGATGTCCAAGATAAATTGTTAAGCAAGAAACATGGATAGTGTGTATGATATTTGACCTTTGGTGTAAAAAAAGGTGGATATATTTGCATTTTTATATCTACCCGAGGAAAGCTTGGAAGCATACATAATAAAATAATACAAGAGACTTTCAATCAAGATAGAGGCATAGGTAAACATGCCTTGCCTCCTCACACAACTACAGAGAAAATTACAGCTATACTACAAAACAAATATCACCTAGAATGGTCAGAAAATCAAGTGGTGTGTAAGTCAAACAACCAAAATTTAAAGAAGCCTCATTCATCCAGACTGGTGGGAGGCATGGAGGCACAGAGTGATGGAGAGTTGCTCAGAAGGGAACGGGAGGTCCCACATCCACCTGTGGTAGATAAAAAATTAGAGGACTACCTCAGGAGCGAGGTTATCCTAGATCACTTAGCCCAGAGTCTCAGCACCAGGAAGTTGATTGCCCATAACTTCTAGCTGTAAAAACTAGTGGGGTTTGGGACAGTGGAAAACTTCATCCCCCTAAAGGGCCTGCAACAGACATAGGACTCATACAGAACCACCCCCTCTGGTGTGGGGCTAGCCTCCCCTTTCTCACTAGACTTGTTTTAAATTCACTTGGATTTGAATACAAAGATTTATAACATTGAAAGGAAGAGAGATTATCTTCAATCTTGGGTTTTTCAACTTTAAGTTATAGACAACGAATATGTATACAATTAAACAACTCTGAATTTCCTACAAGTAATCTGACTCCCCTTTCATTCTACTCAGAGAAAGAAAACAAAATTATATTAATGAAGCTGTAGGAGTATGTCCTTAGGTAATTCTAGACCTACGCTATCCAATAGAAATACAAAGGAAGCCACACAAGCAATTTAAAATTTTCCAGTAGTAATGTTTAAATATTTCTTAGAAGAAATTGGTAAAGTTAATTTTAAAAATGTATTTTATTTATTCCAATTTATCTATAATATTTCACTTCATTATATAATTAATATTTAAATTATTGCGTTATTTTACATTGTTTAAACCAGTCTTCATATTTATGTAGCATGTCTCAATCTGGATGCTGAATTTCCGTGAGAAATATTTTTTTCTGTATAGAGTCATAAAATTTGCAGTTGGCTACTCAGCTTTTCCCAAACATTTTCAGTTTTCCCATGACTGAATCAAGTATCAGTTTTTAAATTAAAATTAAGTAAAATTCAAATTCAAATTTTCAGCCAAACTAGTCACATTTCAAGAGCTCCATAACCAACCACACATGGCTAGTGACTCCTGTGTTGCACAGCACAATTCTAGACTATATCTAAACATGATATAAATTTGTCTTGAAGCTTTAGTTATGAACTAAAAAGACATATATCATTCCAGGTGTTCAGAGATACAAACTGGAAAAATGATGGAGCTCTGACTCAGCAAGAGTTTTTGATTTATCCCTTTGATCTTAATAGCCTGTTTTCCCCTTCAAGATTAGTTTCTTACCAAAGCAGGTCTGCCTGTCAGGACCCAGCACAGATCCTGGCTCACACGTGCACTTGCTGGTATCCAAGCAGCTGCCATGGCACTCCATGTCGCAGATGTCATAAAAATCTACGGAAGGATAGATGACTGCTGTGAAGGGCTAGGACCAGAGGGCACTCTCATTCATGAGTTCAATCATGGGGAACTAGCTTCTAGCCAACATCATGAGAAATCTCCATTATGGAATACTACTTGGTTATAAAAGAAAAAAGAAAAAAAAAAAAAGAAAATTTTACCCTTTGCAACAGTATGGATGGACCTAGAGAACAGTGTGCTCAGTGAAATAAGCCAGTCAAAGAAAGATAAATACCATATGATTCCACTCATTTAGTGAAATCTAAATCACAATAAAAAAAAGAGAAATCCTATTGTTTAGGTATTACATAAACCCAGTGAAAAAAGATATAACCCAGGAACACATTTGTCATTTAAATCAATGATTCCCAACTTCAGATCCACAGGCCCTTGGTTGGTCATAGAATTCCTGCAAATCTAAAACCTCACCAAACATGAGCTATAGATTAAATAAACATTATCTCCTTCTTTCCTATGCACTCTAGTTTTAAAATGTATGTAGATTTTGAAGGGATTAATAACACAAAAATTTATTTAAAATATTACTAATCTAAAGCAGCTTTTTTCCTCATATAATTTTTAAAAATCAATGGATACTAACTAAGCACAATGCTATCACTAAGATGTCTAATATATATTTTAAAAAGGGGTCCTTCATACTCAAAAAAGACTGGAAATATAGTACTTAGGCAACCTAAATCAACATTTCATTTTCTTTAAAAAGATTTTTATTATTTTTTTCCATTAGTATTTATCCCCTTATATCCCCCTACCCTCCCACAATCACAACACTGTTGTCCATGTCCACGAGTCCTTTTTCCTTTTTGCTCCATCCTTCCACCCCTAACCTCCCCGTCTGCCTGCCCTGCTTAGTTGTCATCCTGTTCTCTATCTATGGATCTGTCTTGATTTTGCTTGTTCATTCAGTTTGTTCATTAGATTCCACATATAGTGAAATCATACGGTATATGTCTTTCTCTGACTGGCTTATTTCATTTAGCATAATGTTCTCCAGGTCCATCTGTACTGCCACAAAGGGTAAATTTTTCTTTTTATGAACAAGCAGTATTCCATTGTGTAAATGCCCCATAATTGTTTTATCCACTCATCTACTAATGGACACTTGGGCTGATTCCGTATCTTGGTGATTATAAATTATGCTGCAATAAACATAGAAGAGCTTTTTTTTTTTTTAATTAGTGTTTTGGGTTTATCTTCTAATGTTTTGTTTGAATGAAATGAAGACAAAATAAAACAGAAATGATCAAAGTCCTTTCTCTTTTTATTCTCCTGGAACTTTTCAGAAATTTAAGAAGAGATCTCAGAAATCACAATTTGGAGGTATATGTGGCCCTAAATCCATGTTATTCAGACTCTGGGATACTATCATAACTGAATTTCTCATTGATGCCTTGTGCGGGAGGATAAAGAACACAGGGAAGATACTCACGACCACAGTAGACATGAAAGCAGACACTGGGTTTGGTCAGACGATACACATAGTAGCCTCCAGGACAAGCCTTCACCTCCACTGTGGTGTTCCAGAGGCAGCAGTTCCCATTGAAGCTTGCACAGGCCTGGCGTTGCACGATGCCATCCTCTTCTAGAGGGTGGCTGCCATTGAGCCAGACAGGTGCATGGGTTCCACAGTGGTTTTCTGGTATGCAAAAGGTGGGCATGGCGTCTCCTGCCATGCTTGTAAAGCGGTACCACTCCCCATCCACATGGTTGTCACACAAGGGTGGGCCTTGAGACTCATCAAGTTGGTGCTCAGTGTTCCGCCAGGGCTCATTCAGACTGATGTAAGCAGAACAAGGATCTAGGACTGGAAATGAAAAGTACACCTCACAGGCACCTTATATTTCAGATCACAGAGCCAACAACCTGAATCTACTTGCTTGGTCTTGTATTTTGGCTTTCTGGGGTTCAGAAAGAAATCATCTAAAGTCCCCCAAGTAGCTGTTTAAGATTCCCCCAAATGATTTAAACATGTTTCACAAATGCCTTTTACAAAATTGTTTCAAATCTAAGGTTTAGTGTTAGCATTGGGCTAAACTTGCTATCCATAGTAATTAACTGATGGAAGGATAGTTGTTCACAACAACTATTGAGTTACAGTCTCACAGAACTCTGCTCTGGTCAGACAATATTTTGAGTACTATGTTCATACATGGAGGCTATACTTTATGGAAGTAATAAATAAACTTGGTACCTACAGGAAAGTTACCAGACTTAGAAGAAAGCCTAAAATAATTTACTTGGGAAGAAGATGAGAACTACAATTTGGAGTAAAGAAGACTGAGAATATGCATATTTCTTTTTCAAACATCTGGATTAGGCTTGTGGAAGAGGAATTATGTATTCTTTTACAAGGACAAGGACAAATTGTTAAGCGGAAGCATATCGTAGTATATCAGCTCTCTAGTAACAGAGAGGTACCATAGTGTGGCAAGCTGCTCATCCTCAGAAAATTTCAAAAAAAGATTTGGATACAGCCATTTGTAAGCAAAATTATAGATGGAGTTTTGCATTAGTGGGAAGTTTGACTTGATAATGAATGTATGAAACGCATTCCACTGAAAAGGAAAAGGCCTCTGGCATACGTCAGCTGTTGTGAAATACACAAAATACTAGCAAGTGGTTAACAAACAGCCTCAAAGTGAGTATGTTCCATCAGCTTATGGAAAATACCATGAACTTTGTATATTCAAAATTAGCCAGGGCATCACTATGTATAATAGGGCAGAATTTTTTAGCATGCATTTTTAGTGTATACCTTGAATGGACAAATATCTCATCGAAAACATTTTAACAACTAAAGGCATCAATATTCCCAATATTCTCGCTGCTTCCCTCAATTTCAGGAAAATGTTGAATTAATGTAGGCAAACTACCTGTGTGAAGACGCTATAAAACCAAGAACTTCTAGAAAGGAGCGTTAGCCAGGGAGCATGTCAAGCTGACTTAACTGACGTTGCAGGCAGGGAAGTCACATCAAGCTGACATATGTAGGCATATTTTAGTTAATAATGGACACTATTTAAATGTAAATGGGTCATGATCATAAAGTCTAAGTTGTCTGGAAAATATTTTCAATTTTCCCAGTCTACATTTCCAACTCAAGTTTACTCCCTAAACCTCACCCGCATGCAGAGGAGGGTGTAGCAGGGTGCTCACGGCCTCAGTTCGGGAAAGGAAATTAGTCAGCTGTTGAGCTTCCTGGAAATAACAAGTTTGCAGAGTCCCATTTGGCGGGATCAACCCTCTCCTTTAGAAGGTCCCTGAGGTATCACAACTGTGCCCCAGATCAAAGCTCGATGTCCCTTGAGGGAAAGAAATGTCCTCAGACAAGACTCTTTTCCCTCTCAAAGGGAAAATGGCCTCGTTTGCTCTGCCCGCTGTGGGTTTCCAGGGCAATTTCACAGGTGATTATATATTCATAGAAATATTTGGTTCATTTCCTTGGCTCTAATTTCATAAGAAATGGTTAGGTACTCAACTTTTAATGGCTTTTACAGAAAGTCCTAAACTTCCCTCCATAACTGTCGTACAATTTATAACATTTTCCCTTAAATTTAATGATCATTCCTTTGTGCTATTTGTTAACAGCTCACTTCCTCTTTTGCTCTAGGGGAGATATGGCACAAACAGGAAAATTTTTCCCGACTCATTCCTGTAAAATAAATAAATATATTTTAAAAAACTTATCCAACCACTATTTCTAACATTAAATATACCTACTCACCTCCATCTTCTTTTAAGGCAGTAATTCAATCCTTTAAGAATCTCCTAATTCCTGTTTTCAGTCTCTCAACATGAAACCCAAATTTTGGTATTATGCACCTGGCATCCTAAATTGCTGATATATACAGTTATATGCCTTAAGTGGGGGAGCTTCAAAAAGAACAGCCCTGTGGTTTCCTTTCAAAGGTTGAGTCAGAGGGCCTTGGCCAGCCAGAAAGTTCCTGCACCTTTACTAGGACACCTGCCTGCTAGCTGTGCTTTGGGCCACCCACACCTCTGGGGTCCCCACATTGGGGATGCTGGGATATCTGTGCACCCCAAACTCAGCACATTGCGGTGGCCAACCATAGTGGCCAAAGGTAAGGTCAATGTCCTGCACTTTTGTCCCGGGTTTGCAGAACTAGAGTCCCCAACCCTCCAGGGTTGTCATCCTGGAGGCAGCCCCTCCCATCAGGCTCAGGCCTGGAGCCCCCCTCACCTTCCTTCTCTCTCCCATCCTCCCTGTCTTCTCTACTCTCCCACTTGGCTCCCCACGTCCCTCCTCTTCTCCTTTCCTCTCTCTAATTCCTTTCTTCGCTGTCCCCTCTCCTCCCAGAGCAAGCATTCTCCTGTCCCCCACCCCAGGTGCCCAGAGCTATTCTTTTCTCTTTCTTCTGGCACTGGAGTTAAACATCCTAGAGGGCTGGGGTAAAAAATAAATCTGGGAAGGGTGATGATGTGTGATTGGAAGGCACAGGAGAGGAAGAAAAGCAAGGAAAGGGAGCGAGGTTGAGGGGAGGATGACTTTTGCTTAGGAGACTCTTGGTTAGCTATTGACAACAGGTACAGCGTGATTAAACTTAGCTCAAGCTTCTTTTTAAAAATAGACTATTAAAACAGTTTTAGACCCAGAGAATAATGGAGAAGATAGTACAAAGAATTCCCACATACCCCACACCTGGTTCTCCCTATTATGATACATCATACATGATACCTTTGCTACAATTAATGAACCCGTGTTGCTATATTATTATTAACTCAAGTACATAGTTTACTTAGATTTTCTTCATTTTTTTTGCCTTTGTCTTGCTCTGTTCCAGAAGTTCCACATTACATTTAGTTTTCATGTCCTTAGGGCCTCAAACCTATTTTAGCGTGTACCCTTGAAGGTGCTACGGCAAGGCCTGAGTTACTCTGAAGATCTAAATCAGGGTCAGTAAAAGGCTGGGAAGTGCCGAGTCCTCTAAAGTGCCACGAAGGAACGTTCTCTCCATCTCAACCTCCTCTCACACTCTCTTCCAATCAAAACTTAAATTCTGCTAGAAAGGGAGTGAGACATTTGTGAGTTACTGGAATTGAAACTACCTTGTTGGCCAGTTCTGTGTCAAGCCCAAGGAAGGAGATAGTTTAAGATTCGCTCAGTCTGTGCAAAAGTCATGTTCTCAGATGTCAGGTTTAAGAAGTGTAATTTACCAGATCTGTCTTTCATGGGGCCATAGCTTTCAGTCAATCCCTTGAAATCTTTAAAGAAAAAACACTATCCTCAACCTTTAAAATCACTTTTTTTTTGCTAGTAAGGTTGTAACTATAAAAGCGCCTCAAATATAAAGAGGTTAGAATTCCTTTTACACATATCATAAGCAATATTTGGCTAGTGGGAAGCTGTTGGATATGGCTGAGCCAAGGAAATTTTGGCTGCCCAGGCAAGAGGCTAAAAGGACCATGAAATAGGAACTCTGACTCTATAACTTCACAGATCATCAATGACTTTTCTTATACTATTCTAGGCCCAGTAGTTCAGATACCGGAATATAGCTCTTAATAATCTGTACATAACAGCAATGTCCTACAACAGAAAGTTCAGAAGGCCAAGTACTTGATGCTAGACTCACCCGTTGGCGCTGCAAGTGTAATTGCAATGAAGAGGCCCGTGAAAAGCAGGAGCTGAGGCATCCTTCTGGGTCAGCAACCAGAAGTGGACTGGAAAATCCTCTTAACTTCAATTTTCCTTCGTCCCTTTCTTTTTCAGAGCATTAAAAAAAAAAAAAAAAAAAAATGCTTGAGGCTCTTATGGAGAAAGACTTTTCAGCACTGGTTAAAGCTTTTTCAGAGGAAAAGGGTGAGTAAGATAAAGGGTCCATTGCTCTGGCCTTGACCCCAGATAGAAACATTGCCTTACACTATCAACAGGGTCATTTTATTGATGTTTTTCTTTGGGGAAAAAATACTCATGATCCCTCATCCTCCTATTGTTTTCACTCAAGAATTCCCTGCAATGAGGCCTCCCATATCTTATCCAGAAGGGAACTCTAAATGAGGGACATCCCTTCACGTCAAAATCTTATTTTGTGACTTCTAGGAATTGACTTCATGTTGCTGCAGCTATACCACTGCATATGAAATGAAAACGGGAGAAAGCCAAATGGTTTCAACTGGTCATTAAGAAATGTCTTGTTCAGCCCTGATTGGTGTGTTTCAGTGGATTGAGTGCCAGCCTGTGAACCAAAAGGTGGTCACCAGTTTGATTCCCGGTCAGGGCACGTACCTGGGTTGCAGGCCAGGTCCCCATTTGGGGGTGCATGAGAGGAAACCACACATTGATGTTTCTCTCCCTCTCTTTCTCCCTCCCTTCCCTTCTCTCTAAAAATAAATAAAATCTTAAAAAGAAAAAAACACAAAAAGAAATGTCTTGTTCAGGTGGTTAAGGAATTTATAGGAGCACACAAAAAGGTAGTAAGGACAGATGTGGAATGGGGATGATATTCTCTTGAAGCAAGGTCTTAAGTCTTTTATTATGGTCTCTAGTCTCAAAACTCTTTTTAAGAGATTTTATTTATTTATTTTTAGAGAGAAGGGAAGGGAAGATAACAAAGAGGAAGAGAATCACCAACCAGTTGCCTCTCACATGCCTCCAACCTGGACCCACAAATCAGGCATGTGCCCTAGCGGGGAATTGGCCTTTCAGTTCACAGGCTGGCTGGCACTCAACCCATTGAATCATAGCAGCCAGGACTCAAATATTCTTAAAGAAACAGGTTTCAGTTGTGCTGTTATCAAGTTAAGTGACAATAACTATCCTTTTAAAAAAGTATACTTTATTGATTACGCCGTTACAGTTTTCCCTATTTCTTGTTCCTTTGCTCCTCTCCAGGACCCCACTTCTCTCCAGCAATCCCCACCCCCTTAGTTCATGTCCATGGGTTGTGCATATATTCCCTGATTTCACCCTTTCCTATATTATTCTCTCTTTTTGAAAAGATTTTATTCATTATTTTTACGGAGAGGGGAAGGGAGGGAGGAAGAAAGGGAGAGAAACATCAGTGTATAGTTGCCTTTCATCTCCCTCCAGCTGGGGACCTGATTGGAGACCTGGCTTGCAACCTAGGCATGTGCCCTGACTAGGAATCAAACCAGTGACCCCTGGGTTTGCAGGACAGTGCTCAATCCACCAACCCACACTGGTCTATATTATTCTTAACATTCCCCTGTCTATCTTGTACCCACCAATTATGTTTCCTAATCCCTGCACCATTTCTCCATTTCTCCCCCATCCCACTCCCATCTGATAATCCTCTCAATGACCTCCATGCCTATGATTCTGATCCTATTCTGATTGTTTGCTTAGTTTTTGTTTTTATTTTTTTAGTTTCTGTTGTTGATAGTTGTGATCTTGTTGTCACTAAAAAAAAAGATTTTATTTATTATTTTTAGAGAGAGGGGAAGAGAGAGACACAGAGAGGGAGAGAGACATCCATGTATGGTTGCCTTTCACCTGCCTCCAGCTTTGGACCTTACTAGAGACCTGGCTTGCAACCTGGTTATGTGTGCCCTTGTTGGGAATCGAACCAGTGACCTTTGGGTTCGCAGGCTGGCACCTTATCCACTGTGCCACCAGGCAGGGTTGATCTTGTTGTTATTTTAATATTCATAATATTGATCCTTTTTTCTTAAGTAAGTCCCTTTAACACTTCATGTAATAAGGGCTTGGTGACAATGAACTCCTTTAGCTTTACCTTGTCTGGGAAGCACTTTATCTACCCTCCCAGTGTAAATGAAAGCTTTGTTAGATAGAGTAATCTTGGTTGTAGGTTTTTGCTTTTCATCACTTTGAATACATCTTGCCAGTCCCGTCTTGCCTGTAATGTTTCTTTTAGAAATAAGTTGATAGTCTTATAGAAATCCCTTTGTAGGTAGCTCTCTTCTTTTCTCTTGCTGCTTTTAAGATTCTCTCTTCATCTTTAATCTTTGGCATTTTAATCATGATAAGTCTTGGTGTAGTCCTCTTTGAGTCTAGCTAGTTTGGGACTCTCTGTGCTTCCTGGACTTGTTTATATCCTTTGCCACATTGAGGAAGTTTTCCTTCATTATTTTTTCACACAAGTTTTCAATGTCTTATTCTTCCTCTTTTCCTTCTTGCACCCCTATTATTTGGATGTTGGCACATTTAAAATTGTCCCAGAGGTTCCTAAGTCTCTCCTCATTTTTTTCAATTCTGTTTCTTCATTCTGTACTACTTGACTGTTAATTTCTTCCTCATGTTCCAAATCGTTGATTTGAACTCCAGTTGCCTTCCTTCACCATTGATTTCATGTGGCTTTTCCTTAGTTTCACTTGGCATAGCCTTCACTTCTTCACTTCTTCCCTTCTGCGTTTGTCATACTCAAGCATATCTATCAAGTCTGTGAGCATCTTTATCATCAGCCTTTTAAATTGTGTATCTGTTAGGTTGGCTATCTCCTCATGGTTTAGTTCTCCCACTGGAACCTTGATCTGTTCCCTCTTTTGGGCCATACTTCCCTGTATCCTCAACTTGACAGGCTCCTGTGTTTGCCTCTGTGTCTTAGGTAGAGCTGTTGTACCTGTTATGTTTAAGGGGCATAGCCTTAGGTATTCATCAGTCTTGGGCGACCTGTTTCACCATGTTGTAGCACTAGATGTGGGAGGGGTCTGAGAGGGAACAATGTCACTTGCTCACTGGTCTCCCATTTTCTGAGCACCTTTCCCCCTTCCCACATGGGACTGGTGCCTCTCTAGCTGTTACCCTGGCTGTTGCCCTGCCTGTGGTTTCCAGAGTGGGTGGGTCTGTGGACATTCTAGGATTGTGGGGGCCTCTAAACAAATGGACTTTGCTGAGAGACTGGCAGTTTCTTCCTCCGCCCCAACCCCCACTGGTTTTCACAGTCAGAAGCAATATGATTTTATTTTCCTCACCCAGTGCTGGAACCATGAGCTATGCAGTATAGTCTGGTGCTGGAAGCACTCCACAGGTGTCCCTATTTTTTTTTTTTTTTTTAATGCGTAACTGTGCTTTCTGCTAGTCAACCACAGCTGCCAAACTGCACTGCCAAACCATGTCCTCTCTGTCCAGGCTCTACCCTCTCTTACCTGTCTCGATGAGTATTTCTTCTTTATATCTTTGTTTGTTGGACTTTCATGCAGCTCAATGTTCTGGAATTTCTGGTTGTCTCTAATTTTGAGGTAGTTATATTCTTTCTCAGTTACGGAGGGAGATGCAGCATGTCTACCTATGCCTCCCTCTTGGCTGGAAGTCTTCACACAATAAATATATTATGTTTTCATGGTGACTCTCTCCCCCATATTAAAAATAGTTTAGTATTATTTATTTTACTAATTCTTACACTAAGATGATGATAGGGGCTTCAAATTAGGAACTTCTCACTATTAACAACACTGAAAATTAAGTGACAAAGTTTATTAGAGTTTCATTTTTTGGCAAGAGAGGGAAAACATAGGGACCTATATATAACATGCCCCAAACATGACCTTAGTGGTTATAGGTTTAAAGTTCGCTGGCTCTCTGATATTCTACAGTGTGTGGCTATCTGATAACTGGCATACACTGTTACTGAAAATAATGTTAGGATGAAGGATAAAAAGAAGGTAAGGTACAGGTTTTTGTTTGTTTTTAAGCACTGTATTAAACAAGGATCTGAGTGAAACAAGCATTTTGCTCTCCTGATTTTACCTTGACTAGATGCTTTGGACTACTCTTATTCCTATACTATTTTTCTTCTATATTTCTTTTCCTAATAATCAAATTTCTAGTTTCTGAGAAAGGAATATTATTGCATTTAGGAAGTAGTCCTTAAATTTGTCTTTATAACATTTTAGCACAACTTTTTACTATGCTAAGTGGCATTTCATTTATTGTGGGCCCTTTCCTCCAAGGGTTTCAGTTCAATTAAACATTAATGTTTACTAGGGGTCAGGGATGCCAAGTCAGTCACTGTTTTTGTTTGTTTTTTAAATATTTCATTTATCATTTTTAGAGAGAGGGGGTAGGAAGAGAGGCAGAGAGGGAGGAGACATCCATGTACGGTTGCCTTATGCCTGCCTCCAGCTATGGACCTGTCTGGAGACCTGGCTTGCAACCTGGCTACATGCCCTGGCTGGGAATTGAACCAGGGACCCTTGGGTTGGCGGGCTGGTGCCTTATCCACTGAGCCACCAGCCAGGGCTCAGTCCTGATTTTTGACAGTCAAGGTAAAAGTGGTCCTTGCAAGCATACAGTTTGCTTCTAGCAAGGGATCTCCATTAATAGAAATCTGTAATTAGGTACTTTATCACAAATACTAGCAGGACACAGGCAACTTGACCATTAGCTTAAGTTGTAATTTTATGTCAGTAGTGGATGACTCCGGGACTGAGGAACTGTCTCATTGCAGGATAGTGCTGCTGTCACAGGGCTCTTGACAGAAAAAAACAAACTACAATTTCCTGTCCCTGAGGAGCCATCTGAGTGCTTCATATGTGCTGCAGAGAAACAGAGGACGTGTACGTGAGATAAACCCAGATTTGCTTGAGTCAAGGACTTTCACCAGATAGCCCCTTGGTTCTGTAAACAAGCATTGCCAAAATAGTAGAATTTTTTCCCCTTATTCCTATTTTTTTTAGTTGACCTGCCTTTTCATTTTAATTTTTATAATGAAAAAATTAAATATATATACAAAAGTAAACAATAATGAACACCCAGCAGCAATTACTAAAATTTGTCATTCTTATTTCATTTGTATACCAGTATACATTTCTAACACATGAACCTTACCATTTTACATAATCATAATATCATTACTATAACATCGAAAACTTAGTAACATTCCCTTCATATTGAATACCCACTCCATAGTTAAATTTCCCCAATCGTTTAAAAATTTTCTTTGTATTGCTGGTTTCAGTCCGTCAGGATTCAAACAAGAAGCACATTCTTTTAAGTTTTTAAAATGTATAACGGTTCCCCCACCCTCCATTGCCCAGTCATTTGTCCTATAGAATGTCTTATAGTCTAGATTTGGCCAATTGTTTCTTGTGGTATCTTTTAGCCTCCATTCTCCCATATTTAATGTTAACTCTTTTTCAAATTTTCTAGTTTTCTTAAAGTATGTATTATTAGAAATTAAAAACAAAAATACAACTCATCAGATGGTTCAGTTGGTTGAAGCATCATCCCTTACACCAAAAAGTTGCTGGTTCAATTCCTGGCTAGGGTTCTATTCCTAGGTTGTGGGTTTGATCCCCAGTTGGGATGCATGCAGCAGGCAACCGATCAAAGTTTCTCACATCAGTGTTTCTGCCTCTTCTTCTCTAAAACATTAAACATATCCTCAGATGAAGATTAATGAAAGAAGCTACGCTGGTGATACTGAAGGAATTTAATACACAAGGGAAATACTGTTGATCAATTAGGAGGTGGGTAATGCAATCTTCTTTTCAGGATAATTTTGGGGAGGGGAGTGGATGATCATTCATGGAAAATGGGGTCCAAGATAGAACCTCGGACAAGCCCAACATCAAAGATGTGCACAGAGGAAGAGGATGCTGCATGAGACTGGGAAGTAGTCAGAGATTTCTGGAAGTAAATCGAGTCATAGGAGCTGAGGGCAGTTTCAAGGAGGAGGAACTGCTCAGTGGAAAGATTCACTTGTAAAATGTATGTGAATGAAAATTTATAGAGTGGGTCATTTTATATTCAGTAGACATACTAGAATTAACCTATACATTTATCCTAAGGAAATAATCATGTAGTTCATTTTGGAGACAATGAGTTTGGACATATGGGAGAACAACAAACTGAAGTTTGTTGGCTGTGATAAAAATAAATTATAACCCTTAATAGTTCTGATGAAACTGAGTGCCAAAATCTAGTAAGTTTCACTTTTTTTTAGGTGAAATCTTTCCAGATACATTTTAAAATTTCAACCTATTCTTATAATCACCTACTATGTGCTTACCACACTGTACCCTGACAAGGAAGATACAATAACACATGAGACACGCTCCCTATTCTTTTCATCCACTGTATTCACCATATTCACCAGTCCTCCAGTTACTAATTTGGGTTTAATTGAAAAATTTAATGAATTGTGACATAGCTGCTTTCTCTGTGCCTCAGTTTTCTTCTCTTTAAAGCAATGGTTTGACTAAATCAATCGTTTGCATCAGAATCACCAAGGAGGGCTTGTTATTGTTGGCTTCCCTCCTAGTTCCCAATTCAGTAGGGACCAGAAAACTTGGATTTTTAACAGGGAGATGCCAAGCTGCTGCTCCAGGGGACACACTCTAACAATCCTTTTATTTTTCCAGCTCTAAAATTCTATGATCTCTTAGCAAAACTGCATTACCGATGCTTACTAATGGATTTAACATTCTCCATTATCTTCACTGAACATTTACTAAAGCCTAACAGAATGCCATGGAATATAGTAGACATTATTTACTGAACACAAACAAGAACTTAACAGTTTCAATCTTATATCTTCTTATACCATACACACATTTTGGGGATGTCCATGTTAGGTTGCTGTAAGTTGCCAGGAGGCAGCACTATAGGTAGCTAAAGAGGCTCTTTCACATCTTTTTTTTTTCTTTTTAAATCTTTTTATTCATAATTTTTAGAGAGAAGGGCAGGGAGGGAGAAAGAAAGGGAGAGAAACATAAATGTATGGTCCAGCCAGCACAGACCTGGCTGGAGACCTGGTTTGCAACCTGGTTATGTGCCCTGGCTGGGAATCAAACCAGCAACCTTTGGATTCTCAGGCTGGCACCTATCCACTGAGCCACCAGCCAGGTCTTCTTTCACATCTTATGCCACACTAAATGCAGTCAGACATTTAATACATGCTACTTTTCCTTTAATACATTTATCGGGGTAACATTGTTTAATAACATTAATTTCAGGTACACAATTCTATAATAGAACATCTGTATATTGCATTGTATAGCCACCCAAATTTAGCCTCCTTCCATCATCATATATTTGACCCTCTTTATCCTCTTCCTCCCCTCCTCACCCTCCTTTACCCCTAGTAATGACTATATATTGTTTGTTTCTATGAGCTTGTTTTATTTCGGAGCCCACATGAGTGAAATCATAGGGTTCTTGTCCCTTTCCATAGGACTTATTTCATTTAGATGATATTCTCAAGATCCACCTATTGAAACAGCAGTATTTTATGTATGACTGAGCAGTACTCCACTACTCAGTACATATATATGTATCACATCATCTTCATCCAGTCATCTGTCAAAGGACACTTAGGTGTTTCAATGTCTTGGCTATTGTAAATAATGCTGCAATGAATGCAGAAGTACACTTATCTTTACAATAAATATTTTCCATTTTGTGGGGTAGATATCCAGGAGTGGGATTGTTGGATCATAAGGTAATTCTTTTCTTAATTTCTTGAGGGATCTCCATACTGTTTTCCATAGAGACTGTACCAATTTACATTCCAAACCATAGTGTATGAAGGTTCTTTCTCCATGTCATTGTCAGCATTTGTTTGTTGACTTATTGATGACCGCATTAATAAATGTTACCTGAGAGGTGGTTTTAATTTGCATTTCTCTTGCAATTAGTGTGGTGTTGAAAATCTTTTCATATGTCTATTGGCCATCTATAAGTCCTTTTTGGAAAAGTGTTCCAGTCCTTTGCCCATTTTTTAATAGGATGTTGTTTTTTTTAAAGACTTTATTTCCAAAGAGAAGGGTAAGGAGGGAGAAAGATAGACAATCAATGTATGGTTGCCTCCAGCTATTAACCTAGTTGGAGACCTGACTTGTAACCTGGTTATGAGCCCTGACTGGGGAATTGAACCAGAAACCTTTGGGTTTGCAGGATAGTGTCAATTCACTGAGCCACACCAGCCAGGGCTGGATTCTTAGAGTTGTATGAGTTACTTATAAATTTTGGGTGTTAGTCCCTTATCAGAGGTATATTTATTGCAAATATCTTCTCCATTTTTGTTTTGTTGATGGTTTCCTTTGCTGTAGAGCTTTTTAATTTGTTGTAATCCTCATTTATTTGTGCTTTTATTTCTCTTGCATTTGGGGTCAAGTTCACAAAAACCTCTCGGAGACCAGGCCCATAAGTTTAGTGCCTGTTTTCTTCTAAATTTTATTATTTTAGATCATACTCAAAACTTTAATCCATTTTGAGTTAATTTTTGTGTATAATCAAAGCGCAGTCTAGTTTCATTCTTTTGTACGTGGCTTTCCAATTTTTCCACCACCATCTATTGAAAAGGTTTTTCCTTTTGTATGTCTTGGCTCTTTAGTCAAAAAGTAGTTGCCCATATATATGTGGGTTTACTTCTGAGCTCTTAATTCCATCCTATTGGTCTGTATTTCTCTTCTAATACTATAGTGTTTTGATTATTGTGGCCCTGTGGTATAATTTGAAGTCAAGGAGTGCATGTGGTATTTATGACTTTGTTCTTTTTTCTCAGGATTGCTTTGGCTATTAATGGTTCAACACAAATTTGAGGGTTTTTTAAATTTCTTTGAAAAATGCCATTGGAATTTTGATGGAGATTGCATTAAATCTGTTTATTGTTTTAGATAATATGGACATTTGAACTGTTTATTCTTCTAATATGTGAACAAGATGAAGTATCTTTCCATTTCTTTGTGTCTTTGATTTTTTTTTTTTTTTTTTGAACAATGTCTTATAGTTTTCAGGCTATAGATCCTTCATTTCAAGTTTATTCCTGGTATTTGATCCCTTTTGTTTCAAGTGTAAATAGCGTTGCTTTCTTCTTTTTCTGATATTTCATTGTTAGTATATAGGAAAACAACAGACTTTTATATGTTGATTTTATATCCTGCAACTTATTTTTTTTTTAAAGATTTTAAATTATTTTTAGAGAAAGGGGAAGAGAGAGAGAGGGAAAGACATCAATGTATGATTGCCTTTTTCACCTGCCTCCAGCTATGGACCTAGCTGGAGACCTGGCTTGCAACCTTATCATGTGCCCTGGCTGGGGAATCGAGCCAGTGACCTTTGGGTTCGCAGGCCGGCACCTTATCCACTGTGTCCCCAGCCAGGGCCTTCCTGCAACTTACTGTTTCTAAGTCTTTTGGTGGAGTCATATAGAATTATGTCATCTGCAAACAGTGACAGTTTCACTTCTTTATTCTCAATTTGGATGCCTTTTATTTCTTTTGTTGCCTGACTGCCCTGTCTAGGACTTCTACAACTATGCTGAATAAATGTGGTGAGAGACAGTATCCTTGTCTTTTCCTGATCTTAGAGGAAAAGCTTTGTTTTTCATCATTATGATATTAACTAAGGGTTTGTCATATATGGTGTTTATTACCTTGAGATATTTTCCTTCTTTACCTGCTCTGAGTATTTTAATCATAAATGACTGCTATATCTTGCCAATTGCTTTTTCTGCATCTACTGATATGATCACATGATTTTGATCTTTCATTTAATGTTTTTTTTTTATATGCCTTTGATGAACTAAGCAGCACATGGTATTTTCTTATTTGATGAACATTATAAATTTGAGACAAATTCTTAAAATGATAAATATATAATCTTGGTTCATCCTTGAACAACTTTCTGGAGTCTAGGAGAGCATATGGGCAATCTGGTGGTCTGACATAATGGACACTTTTCCAGTTAAGCAGGAGATAATGATATTAGTCTCAGTGCTACCATTGGCTTTATTACGGTTATACAGGTCACTTAACCCTGGGTGGCCTGGAAAAATAGGTAGATACTGATCATCTGAGCTCAGAAAAAATTAATAAAATGCCTGTTTTTAAAATATAGGTTCTAGGAACCAATATTGATTTCAACATGGCATTAAAAAGTTAATTTTAGAAAAAGCTTCCTACCTAGAATCACAGGAAAATAAGTGTTTTTTGTTTTGCTTTAAAGAATGAGATGCTATAGTTCAAAAATTGAATAACTATTTATTGTTCCAGAAGTTACATTGCTTTTTATACATATTTCATAAATGGTACAGGATTTTACACATGTTCAATATTTTGCTATTTGTTTAAAGGACCTTTTTCCACATCCATCCTCCCTCGACTCCCACACACCCTGAAAGGATTTTGCTCATCGCCCTGTGCTGTTTCTTCTTTAAAATCCTGTGCACAAACAGGATAAACGGTTTAAAAATAATTCATACAAGTTAACAAAAAATAAATGAAGGAAGAGGTTGTGACCAGGGGGTGGGCGGGGGAAGGAAGTGGGGGAGGGGCTGGGAAGTGGAGACATGCATCCTCTCATTCCATCATGCCAGTGGAAGGGGTGGTGGCAGGAGCAGCAGCAGCAGCAACCCTGGCTGGCCTTCAACCTTTGCAAGGCACCTGGAGTCTGGGTTTGTCATTAAAATTTTTTCTTTTTGTACACAATGATTCCAAGGCAGAAAGAAAAGAGAAATAAATCCCTTGTCACAATGAAGAGGGATGAATCATGTGAAAGAAAAAAGCCAATTAGCTGTGTGGCAAGCCCCATCATCCTCTCCATCCTGCCCCACAGAAATTAAAAACAGATCAGACAGATTCCTTTGATTTTCAAGTGCACATATCATCTCGAAATATGATAGAAAATATTTTGATAGACTACAAGATTAATGCTTCTTTCTCTCAATTTAAGAAAAAATTGGGTGAGGAAGGTAGGCTGAAAGAAGCCATAGAAATGTATTCCTGTATAAAGATAAATTGCACCCTTTGACATCCACACACTTAATTCACAACTACTGGCGTTGTGCAGGTGGGAGGGCTCACAAACAGTGCGGACGTGTGTGTATGTCCTTCGAGATTAACAAAGCCCCCAGACATGCTGTCATAAAAGTAGATTAACAGTGATGAAATGATTCTGGTTCTGAAATGGCCACAAAGCCATGATTTTTAGCCAATTTGTAAACCTTACCTCTTCCTGATTTGTTAATGCAGCTGAACTCTTTCCCTCCATTTTGAGTTGTGGAGGGAGAGGGGAGTACCAATGAAAAGGGAAATTCTACCTCCTCTCAAAGATTAGCAAGAAAACAAACAAAAACACCCTCATGCAGTGTTGCCAATGATTTTTAGATATGATCCAGAGCACTGGAATATACAGACATTTAAGAAGGTATTAAGGATAATCAAAAGTGTCAATCATCAAACAGTCATAATTTGGTTCCAATAATCATATGGATAAAATATAACCAACAGGTGTGGGTGGTCTGGAAAGGGGGACAGCAGGAGATATTCTCGGTTTACTTTGCAGAGGTTAGGTCCAATTTAAAATGACACGGGCTCAGACTCTGTTTGCCACCCACGTAACTTGAGGAGTTGCTTTTCTGGTATATTTATTGACTCCTGTGTCAAAAATGAGAAAAGTTAAATAAAAAAAAAAATAGAGTGGAGTGGGGTGCTGGTGTGTTACGGTTTTGCTGACCTGCAAAGATGCAAGAAACTAACACCCAGGCTTCATTTACTCTTTATGAATTTCTCAGCTATGTAATATATCATTTCATCCAAGAACTGAGATGCTTGATTAAGACAATATTCACTAAGCCCTTTGAGCTTACACTTCACAAAACCTGATCCTCAGTTTTAACATTCCTATTTTCCCTTAAATCCTTTAGTTTTTTTAAATTAAAGGTAAAAACCCTCCACCCCAACACGGTTCCCAGCTTCCACCTGCAATGTTTTAATTAAAAAGGCAATAGTTATAAACAAGTGTTCTTTCTGCCGGGATTCAGAGGCTCTTTGCAGATCAATCTTTTTCACCAATCTGTCGGAGAGGCAGGTGTACTTGTAGTGGGTCTCTCAGTCTCTTAAGGTCCATTTCTGCCTAAAATAGAAATGAAAGGTGAGACAAACTGGCTAGTGATGCTTTCATTGGTATTTGTGTCTCCTAAGAAAATTTCTTTCCTTTATTTGTGTCTCCTAAGAAAATTTCTTTCCTTCGTCACTATGTGTCAGAGAAATCATCTCAATTACTCTCACAACAAGAGTGCCCCAGAGGCAATGGGCTTTAAATGAGTAGGACAACAAAGGGGGCCAACACTAAAGTCAGGCAGTGTCAGCTGTCAACAGCTCCAGAAAGTCTGTGCTATCTGTAGGGCAGAACTCAAGAATATGGAGGAGCATCTCATACACCTTGGTGGTATTTTTCCAGAGAGAAGCCCTTTCACAAAACTTTGCCTCAAGCCAGAAATTTAATGTATGCTGCTCAAGACTTTTGTTATTTACCCAATAGTTGCTTAAGTTTTTCAACAACTATTGATTTTTAACACTACAATGTGTAGTCAATGCAGCACTTTCAAAACTCACACATGCTTGACCCTCACCCCTGAGGAGTTGGGTTACTAGGTTTAAGTTAGGGCTGAAGCACATGTATTTTTAAAAGCTCCAGAGAAGATTCTGTTACATTCCCTCCAGCTGAGAACCACCACACAGAGCAACAGAAGAAAGACATTAGTCCACTTGGGCCAATGCAGGAAGATGAATTACGTAATTATTCAAAGTACAAGCTCATCATCAATAAGGGACAGTGAAGGCAGAGAAGGTCCAGAGAAGGGCAACTAAACATTTAAGAGGATGGGAAAAGCTTCTGGAGATTTTCAAAAAAATTTCTAAAGTCATAAAAGACTACAGAAAATAAGATAAGGATTTATTCACCAAAACCTAGTATGTCAGAGTGAGGAAGGCACACTCAAAGATCTGAAAGAGGTAATGATTATGCAAAATAAAATATACCGTGCTTTTTAAAAAGTATCTTATAGTTCAATAATCTCTTGCCTGCTCCTGGCCAAGCTTCCTAGTCATCTCTCTCTCTTACCCAGATTTTATTTTTGCCCAAAATTGCTACCGCACATTTCAGGTGGGTCAACTGTTGTAGAATGATTTTTAAGAGTGAAGTAAAAATAGACACCTTTAAAGAAACAAAATGAAAATGTTAAAGTAGGTTAAAAAATTTCAATATGCTAGTATTAATAGGATAGCTAGGACCCAACATGTTTGCATCTGTTTTGTGTTATGAAACTTCCTAGAGAGATATCTGTGCTAACATAGTCACTTATATCAAATGAGGAATAAGTTGTTTAGGAAGAAGAGAGCTGGTCATTCTTTCAGAGATTACCCATTGAAGTGCTGCAGTTACAGACAATGATAATGTCATACAAGATGGAGCTGGGTGGGATTTATTAAATTTTACTTTTGGAAAACTTACCTGAGCAATTGCATCCTTGAGTTGATTGTATTTCTCTAGGTCAAAACGTGACTTTTTGGCTCCTTTATGGAAAAATAATAAGTATTGTCTGTCTCTGGCTTCTGGATAAACATACTCCTGACAAAAACAAAGGAGAAATTAAATGATTAGTCTTTAGCATATTATCATCACAAAATAGGCAGTTACATACTGTTGATTAGATTCAACATATATGTGTACATATAAAGATATATAGTGACGTGTTAATATTTAATTATTTCTTAAACATTTTTATTGCAAAAATACACAGAAGAGCACACAAACTAAAAATGTACATCGAAATGAACTGTCACAGATTGAACACGCTGATCATCACCAGCTAAAGAAAATAGAACACAGCCAACAATCCAGAAGCTCCCCTCGCGCCCCTTCCTAATTACTAAACCCTCCCTTCCCCAAAGTAATCAATATCTTGATTTTTTTTTAATATCTTGACTTTTATGATAATTATTTTCTGGCTTTCTTTATAGCTTCCCTACTTAAGCATATATCTCCTGAACTCTACAGATTTAGTTTTACTAATTTTTTTCATTTTATAAAAATGAAGTCAGCCCTGGCTGGTGGCACAGTGGATAAGATGCCGACCTGCAAACCCAAAGGTCACTGGTTTGATTCCCAGTCAGGGCACATAACCAGGTTGCAAGCTAGGTCTCCAGCCAGGTCCATAGCTGGAGGCAGGTGAAAGGCAACCATACATTGATGTCTCTCTCCCTCTCTGACTCTCTCCCTACCCTTCTCTCTAAAAGTAGTAAATAAAATCTTTTAAAAATATATAAATAAAAAATTAAAATAAAAAATGAAGTCAGATGGTATGTATATAACTTTTACTCAATATTATGTTTATAAGATTTATCTTTTGTGTGTAGCTTTAGTCTATTTACTTCTCTTGCTATGTTATATTCTACTATATGACTACATCACAATTTGTTTACCTATTGTACTACAGACTTTTTAAAATTATATATCTTATTAGTTATGTTATTACAGTTGTCCCAATTTCCCCCACTTTGGTCCTCCTCCATCCAGTCCCCCACTCCCTCAGGCAATCTCCAAATTGCTGTCCATGTCCATGAGTCATGCATATACGTTCTTTGGCTACTCTATTCCCTATGCTGCGCTTTATATCCCCATGGCTATTCTGTAACTACAGTTTGTCCTTCTTAATCCTCTCAGCTCTTTACCCATTCCCCCAAACTCTCTTCCCATCTGTCAACCATCAAAACATTCGCTGTATCTATAATTCTGTTTCTGTTCTGCTTGTTTATTTTTGTTTTCAGGTTCAATTGTTGATAGGTAAGTATTTATTGCCATTTTAATGTTCATATTTTTTTATCTTCTTCTTTAAAAAAGCCCTTTAACATTTCATATAATACTGGTGTGGTGATGATGAACTCCTTTAGCTTTTTCTTATCTGGGAAGCTCTTTCTGTGTCCTTCAATTCTAAATGATAGCTTTGCTTGGTAGATTGATCTTGATTGTAAGTTCTTGCTTTTCATCATTTTAAATATTTCTGGTCAAGCTCTTCTGGCCTGCAAAGTTTCTTTTGAGAAATCAGCTGATAGTCTTATGGGAACCCCTTTGTAGGTAACCCTGTGCTTTTCTCTTGCTGCTTTTAAGATTTGCTCTTTGTCTTTAACCTTTTGCATTTTAATTAGGATGTGTCTTAGTGTGGGCCTCTTTGGGTTCATCTTGTTTAGGACTCTGAGTTCCCTGGACTTATATGTCTATTTCCTTTACCAAATAAGGGAAGTTTTCTGTCATTAAAAAAAAAAAAAATTGGTTTCCAATTTCTTGTTCTCTCTCTTCTTCCAGCACCCCCATGATGTGAATGTTGGCACACCTGAAGTTGTTTCAAAGACTCCTTTCAAACACTGTTCTCATTGTTTGGATTCTTTTTCGTCTTGCTGTTGTGACTGGGTGTTTTTTGCTTCCTTACATTCCAAATTGCTGATTTGACTCTTGGCTCATCCACTCTACTGATGAGTCCCTATAATTGTTCTTTATTTCAGTTAGTGTATCCTTCATTTCTGACTAGATCTTTTTTGAGGTTCTAAGTTGACTGAACATCCTTAGAACTCTGCATTAAGTATACTGCTTATCTCAATTTTGTCTGGTCTGGATTTTTTTTCCTGTTCTTTCATTTGGGCCATGTTTCTTTGTCTCCTCATGTTGGCAGCCTCCCTATGTTTGTTTCCAAGCATTAGGTAGAGCTGCTACAACTCTATGGCTTGGTAGAGAGGACTAATGTAGTAGGTGTTCTGTAGGGTCCAGTGGCACAGCCTCCTCTACCATGTAAGCTGGGTACTTGAGGTGGTCCCATTATCTAGGCTGTATACACCCTCCTCTAGTAGTTAAGTAGTTGAGTGTTGATTGCTGCTGACATGTCCAAGGTTAGCCAACACTTGTGTTCTGTCTGGGGCCACCTGGCATAAGCTACAAAGTGATCTACAGATGGCTTGTACTTGTGCTGGGCTTGGAGGTGCCAGGTGAAGCTATGAACCAAGGCTGGCTGCTGCTAGTGTCAGGTCTGGGGCTAAGAGGTACAGGGCTTGCTGAGGCAGGCCAGATGCTGCTTGTTTGAGAGACTTCAGGTAAACCTGAAGCATGAGCTAAGACAAACCTTTCATGTGGAGAAGACATTGGAAACTGTTTGGTGGGCAAAATTTGGGTGGGTCGGGGCCTCAGGGAATCACTCGAATGGGGGAAACAGTGTGAGCCAGGTTGATATAGACAGATATGATGCTAGCCTGCTGGCTGTGTTGAAGAGCTCAGAAAAGAAACAATGGCCTCACCAGCACTTTAGTCTGAGAGAAAGCTGACCTCTAGCTCTTGCCCTGATGCTGGACAATTCACTTCCTGCCCTATGTTTCTGGTGCCTTTCAATCTGCTGCCTCCATGGTAGAGGTCAGGGGAAATGAGGTGGAATAAATCCATGTCTGGGCCTTTTAAGAGGCACTGACAGGTACTCCACAAGTTTCTAGCTTCCACAGCCTCAACCCTCACTGGTTTTTATAGCCAGAAGTTATGGGGACTTATCTTCCTGGTCCTAGAACCCTGGGCTGGGGGCCTGGTGTGGGGCTGCAATCCCTTGCTCCTGAGATATCCCTCCCGATTTTTATCTGCCACATGTAGGTGTGGGACCTGCCTATTCTATGTCTCCGTCCCTCCTGCCAGTCTCAATGTGGTTTCTTCTTTAATTCTGTAGTTGTAGGACTTCCATTCAGCTCAGTTTCTGGTAGTTATGAAAGATGGTTGTTTAGTTGAAATTTTGATGTGGTTATGCAAGGAGGAGAGCTGTGTTTACCCACGCTCCCATCTTTTTGGAAGGCTATTGATAGATTTGAGTTATTTCTAGATTTGGACTATTATAAATAATGCTGCCAAGAACACTTCTGGATTTATCTCTTCTGTTGGCTATAAACTTATGAGTAGAAATCCTAGATCACGGGTTATGCATATGTTCAAATTTAAGAAGTGATATATCGAATGGGTTTCCAAAACCATTGTACTAATTATACTCCCATCTGAAAAATATGAAAGCTTCTGTCATTCTATATCCTTGCCAATATTTTGTATTACTAGTTTTTTACAAACAGTAATTCTGGTGTGCTGATGTACTACCTCATTTTTTTTTTTAAAACAGCTTTATAAAGATATAATTCACATACCATACAATTTGCCCACTTAAAAGTACAATATTCAGTGCTTTTGTAAATAATATTTACAAAACTACTCAACCTTCACCACAATCAATTTTAGAACATTTTCATCATTCCCCCAAAGAAACCCCATATTCTTTAACAATCACTTCCTATCTCCCTCAACAACACCTCCAGTTCTAGCTAAATACTAATCTACTTTCTGACTCTATAGATTTGAATATTCTGGACATTTCATATCAATGAAATTATTCAACTTTTTAGCCTTTTGTGTCTGGCTTTTTCTGCATGCCACCCCCAACCCCCCGCCCAAGGTTCATCCATTTGTGGCATGTTTTAGTACTTCACTCCTTTTGATTACCAAATAATAGTCCATTAAATGGATATACCACATTTCACTCATCCATTTATCAACTGGTAGATGTATGGGCTGTTTCTACTTTTTGACTACTATGAAAAAGGCTGCTAGGAACATTCATGTACAAATTTTTGCGTGCACATGTTTTCATTTCTCTTAGAGATATCTGGCATTTGTTAGATTACTCATGAAGTTGTGGCTTTATTTCATATATTATTTGCCATTTGCATATCCTCTTTTATACATGCCTATTCAAATTTCTTTTTTTTTTTTTTTTTTCTATTGGATTGTCTTTTTCTCAGTGATTTGTAGGATTTGTTTATATGAGTATATTCTGGACAAGTACTGCAAATACTTCCTACCAGTCTGTTCTCTTTCTTTATACTGTTCTTTAATAAATAGAAGTACTTAATTTTAATATAGTCTAATTTACCATTCTTATTTTTATGGTTAGCATTTTCCATTCTACATAGAAGTAATTTCCTATTCCACTGTAATTGATATATTCTCCTGTATTATCTTCCAGGAGCTTTATTGTGCTACCTTTCATATTTAGATCTATAACACAGCTGGAATTCTGTTTGCAGTGTAAGGGTGGGGTTGATTCATTAATATGGATATTCAATTATCCTTATACCATTTATGAAAAAAGGCCCTCCTTTCTTTGCAGTGCCATCTTCTAAAAACAAAAATTTATTTATGCTGGCTTCTACATTCTCTCTTCTATTGCTTTGTACTATTTGTTTATCCTGTGCCGCTATCTTAATCACTATTGGGTTATAACTAAAGCTATATAGTCTTTCACCTGATAGAGCAAATCTGTTTACCTAGTTTTTCTTCAAGTCTCCTGGTTTTTCTTAGTTTTCACATTTCCATAAAAATTTTAGAAGGAATTTATTCCAATCTCTTCCCCCTCCCTGAAATCTATTGGGATTTTGATTGAGATTGCACTGAAGCAAATATTTCAGTTTGGATAGAACTGACATTTTGGCAGTGTTTACTTTTCTAGTCTATGAGCATACTATATCATTCCATTAATTAAGTTCTCCTTAATTTTATGTTTTTTGTTTTGTTTTGTTTTTTGCATAGAGGTTTTGCACATCTTTTATTTCTAGGTATTTTTAAAAGTCATTTTAAGGACTCTCCTAAAATCTCTCAAAGGTTCACAAATTGCAAACATGCAGCATATGGCCTTGGTGTGCCCCCTACCTTTGCTAAGTAACCCCAGACCTGGCACTAGTGGCACCCAGCCTTGGTTTGCAGCTTGGTCTCACCAGGGTGCCTCCAAGTCCAGCACAAGTAGCAGTCATCTTCAGATAGCTCTGTAGCTCATGTTAGGTGGCCCCAAGGCAAGGCACATGTGGTAGGTGACTTTGTACTTTCTGGGAGGCCCCAGAACCAGTGCACCTCTTGGACAGCTTGAGAACATACTGGATTACAACCCTACCACCTCCATGAGTAACACACTAAAGAGGCAGATTTGGTGAACACCAAAACCCCATTGAGCAAGTACTGTACTGTAGGGTCAGCTCCTGCACAGCAGCTCCTCCACTGTCGTTGCTGGTTTTCACAGCCAGTTGATCTGGGGATCAATCGTTCCCAGTGACTCTAACAGCAATCAAGGCTCAACTACAACAGGACAGTGCACACAACCCACAAACAGGTGCACCTGGAGCATCCAGCTCAGGTAACTGGACAGGCTGCGCCCCTGGGGCCCGACAGGACACCTTCAAGGACACCACACAAAGTCAAGGAGAAGTAGCAGCTCTACCTAATACATAGAAACCAACTTAGGGAAGCACCTAAAATTTGAAGACAAAGAAATGGGCCCCAAATAAAAAAAAAAAAATTGGAGAAATCTCCAGAAAAAGAACTAACTGAAATGAAGGCAAGCAAACTACCAGATACAGAGTTCAAAACAATGATTATAAGGATGCTCAAGGAGCTTAGTGAGAACTTAAATGGCATGTAAAAAGACATAGAAGCCATAAAAAGGAACCAGTCAGAAATGAAGGATACACAAATTGAAATGTGGAGTAATTTATAGGGAATCAACAGTAAAGTAGATGATGCCAAGGATCAAATCAGTGATTTGGAATATAAGGAAGCGGAAAAAAAAAAAAAAGCCCAATCAGAAAAGAAAAATAAACAAACAAAGAAAAAAAAACAATTAAGGTAAGAAGCCTCTGGGACAACTTCAAGCCTACCAACACTCCTATCATGGACATGCTGGAAGGAGAAGAGAAAGAATAAGAAATCAGAAACCTATTTACAAGTCCAGGAAACACAGAGTCCCAACAAGGCCCACACCAAGACACATCATAATTAAAATGCAAAAGGTTAGCCGTGGCTGGTGGCTCAGTGGATAGGCACCAGCCTGCAAACCCAAAGGTCGCTGATTCAATTCCCAGCCAGGTCACATAATAAGGTTGTAAGCCAGGTCTCCAGCCAGGTTCATAGCTGGAGGCAGGTGAAAGGCAGCCATACATTGATGTTTCTCTCCCTTTCTTCTTCCCTCCTTGTCCTTCTCTATAAAAGTAATAAAATCTTAAAAAAAAAACAACGAACCCAAAAGGTTAAAGACAAAGAGGGAATTTTTTTTTTTTTTTTTTTTTTTAGAATATACTAGTTTATTTGATGAGTCAGTGAGCCCACAAAAGCACTACAGTCCCAGCCTCCTTTGCTGAAGGAGAATTGTGAGCTGCAAGTGAAAGTCACTACATGAACTTCCAAGCGGGTCTTTGAAAAGGGCTCCCAAAGAGGGAATCTTAAAAGCAGTAACAGAAAAGTGGTTAATTATCTACAAGGGAGCTCCCATAAGACTATCAGTTGCTTTCTCAACAGAAAGTTTGCAGGCCAGAAGAGATTGGCAAGAAATATTAAAAGTGATAAAAAGCAAGGACTTATACCCAATATTAGTCTACCAAGCAAAGCTATCATTTAGAATGGAAGGACAGATAAAGAGCTTCCCAACAAGAAAAAGGTAAAGGGCTCATCACTACCAGTATTATATGAAATGTTAAAGGATCTTCTTTAAGAAGAAAGAAATAGATTAAAAGTATGAATAAAATGGCACTAAATATGCATCTATCAGCAACTGAATCTGAAAACAAAATAAACAAACCTGAAGAACAGAAACAGACTCATATATACAGAGAACGTTTTGATGGTTGCTAGATGGGAGGGAGGTTAGGGGTGCAGAGGGTAAAGGGGTTGAGAAGTACAAATTGGTTATTACAGAATGAACATGGGGATATGCAGTGCAGCATAGGGAATATAGTCAATGGTAGTCTGGTAGCTGTGTGCGGTGTAAGATGGGTGCAGGATTTATTGGGATGATCACTGGTGGGTTATGTGGTATCTGGTCACGGGGGTGTACACCTGAAACAAGTACAGCATTGTATGTCAACTATAATTGAAAAATGAAAAGTGATTAAATGGCAAAAAAGTCATTTGAAGTTTCATCTTTTATGAAGCTTTATTTTCTAACTATTGACTTCTCCAATGAGGGATGATTTATGTTTGCTCCTGTCTGTAACTTGTGAACCTTAGTACTCTAGGATTACCAGAATTCTAGGACTACCTCAATCTAATTCTGAGATTGAGATAACTGAAGATGAGCTATAGTCTCTGAGAGAATCTACAACAGATTTATCCTTATTCTACCAATGGTAGCCTTTAGAGGTTCAGTTGGTTACAGTATTGCCCCAATATGTCAAGGTTTCAGGTTCAATCCCCAGTCAGGGCACATATAAGAATCAACCAATGATGCATGATAAGTAGAACAAATCTCCCCTTCACTCCCTGCCAACCCTTCCTCTTTCTCTCAAATCAATTTTTTAAAAAAGCATTCCACCTACTTTAGTGACCCTACCATATTATCAAGTATGAGTCATCCTCTCTGCCTCTCAGCTTTACCCTCCTTATTTAGGGTAAATATCCAAAGGAAAAAAGCACACCTAATATTAGTTCCTTCCTGGGACTCTACTTCTTCAGGACCTTGCTTGGTATTTTTTCTATCTTGTTAGCTCCCTAATGTCCTTAGGCACCTGCTGTTTTATGTTTTGTTTAATTATTCTAATTTTTCCTAATGGGAGTATTGGTCTGATTACGCAGTATGCCATACTAGAAGCAAAAGTAAGTGTTTAACTATTGATGATGACAGATAATGGATAAATAGTAATTAAAGATACTGGAAAGCCTTTGAACAAAGGATAGAATTGAAGTCTGAATCTATTAATACTGACTGGTTATAAAGGGAAGAAATTTAGAGAGGGGGAGGCTGGTTGACAACACAGGGAACACAAACAATAAACTAGAGTAAGTTACTGAAAGTGGGTGTGGAGGGTGTGGCTAAAAACAGGTAGAGAAGTTAGCCCTGACAGGAAAATGCCACCTCTCACTTGAGCTTGAAGTAGTGTACCAGTAGGTACAAATATTGTTAAACTTACAGATTTAGGTATTAGAAAGCTTGTATCTGTTACCTCAATTTTCTAGAAGTAGGAGGCAACATTAGGGGTGGCATAGAGAGGTTAATGTGAAGTCTCAGAATAACTACTGGGGGGATACAGGGGAAGGAAATCCACACTCTTACATGATTTTCTGTAGCAATGTTCAGTAGTCTGAATATAGGATAAATAACCAGGTTCTTCCAAGATTAGGAATTTATAGGCATACATATGATGGAAAGACAATGGGGTAAGAATTTTAAGACACTAAGGAGAGAATGGCAATAGGGTCTAAGTTTGACAGAAAAGAAAGCAATACAGGAGGAAGGTGATAGTAAAAATTTAAGAGAGCCCTGGCTGGTGGCACAGTGGATAAGGTGCTGGCCTGCGAACCCAAAAGTTGTTGGTTCGATTCCCAGCCAGGTCTCCAGCCAGGTCTCCAGCCAGGTCCGTAGCTGAAGGCAGGTGAAAGTTAACCATACACTGATGTTTTTCTCTGCCTCTCTTCCTCTCTCCCAAAAAATAATAAATAAAATCTTTAAAAAAAATTAAGAGAGAGATAGATATCATGAGTCTAAAGATCTGGATGAAGTCAAAGGAGAAAGTGAGTGAACAAAAGGGCTAGATAGAAAACAAATTGTGGCCAGAAGTTAGCATGCTAATTTGTATTATTAGGACAGTTCCTGGAAAGAAGGTCCTGAATAGTCTCTGAAGTGGATTGTTAGAGTGGAATATAAATGATGGTTGTTGGAATTGAAATGAAAAGGGTATTAAAGGCTAGATCAGTGTTTCTTTACTTTATCATTGTCCCCCTAAATAGGTTTTAAAATATTTTTTTCTGGCGCTGGCTGGTGGTACAGTGGATAAGGTGCTGGCTTGTGAACCCAAAGGTCGCTGGTTTGATTCCCCAGCCAGGGCACGTAACCAGGTTGCAAGCCAGGTCTCCAGCCAGATCCAAAGCTGGAGGCAGGTGAAAGGCAACCATACATTGAAAATAAAATAAAATAGATTATTTTTTTCTGATTACACCTCATCTCCAAAGACGATTTAAGGCTACACTACAGAGCTTCTGGCCAAGATGAAGGCGTAGGTGGAGAGACACTCTGCGTCTCCCTCGAACACTAAGAAGGAATACATCTACCTCAAAACTAGAAACAACAAGAAGTTCCAGAAAATCAAACTGCACAGAAGTCCAACGAAGATATAAAAAAGACATACTCATTCAGACAGGTATGGGGGTGGAACTGGGACAAAGAAGACACAGTTTGGTGGTGCAGTTTGACATCATGGTTTGGTGGGATGATGACCACAGTACAGCTAGTGGAAAGTAAAGTCACACTTAAAAAAAGTTGGGACACCTGGGGAGTGCTCCCAGCAACAGACTAGGATGAGAGACTCATGGTTCCAGCATCCAGGGGCGGGGTGGTTGGGGAATAAAGCCTCATTGCTTCTGACTGTGAAAACCATTGGGAGTTGGGGCAAAGGAAGAAACTACCAGTCTCTCAGCAGAGTTTGTTTCTTTAGAGGGCCCCACAGTCCTAGAATGTCTGAAGACCCTCCTACTCTGGGAACCATAGGCAGGGCAACAACTAGTAAGGCACCAGTCCCATATGGAAAGCAGAATAGGTGCCTGGAAAAGAAGTGAGTACTGAGTGAGCAGCATTGTTCCCTCTCAGGCTCCTCCACCACATACGGAGCCAGAACATGGTGAAGCGGGTCACCCTGGAATGTGAATACCTCAGGCTCCACCTAAACTTACAATGTAATAGGTGCGAAAGCTCCACCTAAGACACAGAGGCCTATCAAGTTGAGGAGACAGAGAAGTATGGCCCAAAAGAGGGAACAGATCAAGGTTCCAGTGAGAGAACTAAGCCATGAGGAGATAGCCAACCAAACAGATGCAGAGTTAAAAAAGCTGGTGACAAAGATTCTCACAGACTGGACATGTTGCTTAAGTATGGCAAACAGAAGAAAAAGTGAAAGCTATGTTAAGTGAAATGAAGGAAAATCCACATGAACCCAATGGTGAAGGGAAGGAATCCAGAGTTCAAATCAATGATTTGGAACCTAAGGAAGAAATAAACAATCAACCAGTACAGAATAAGGAAACAAGAGTTAAAAAATATGAGGAGAGGCTTAGGAACCGCTGGGATGACTTTAAACGTGCCAACATCCAAATCATAGGGGTGCCAGAAGAAGAGGAAAAGCAAGAAATTGAAAACTTGTGTGAAAAAATAATGAAGGAGAGCTTGCCAAATTTGATGAAATAAATAGACATACAAGTCCAGGAAGCACACAGAATCCCAAACAAGCTAGATCAAGATAGAACCACACTAAGACACATTATAATTAAGATGCCAAAGATTAAAGATAAAGAGGGAATTTTAAAAGCAGCAAGAGAAAAAAAGAGAGTTACCTACAAAGGAGTTCCCATAGGACTATCAGCTGGTTTCTCAAAAGAAACTGCAGGCAAGAAGGGACCGGTAAGAAGTGTTCAAAGTGATGAAAAACAAGGACTTACAACTAATATTACTCTATCCACAAAGCTTTCATTCAGAATGGAAGGACAGATAAAGTGCTTCCCAGACAAGGTAAAGCTAAAGAGTTCATCATCACCAAGCCATTATTAGGTGAAATATTAAAGAGGATCAAAATTATGAACAGTAAACTGATAACAAACACAACTACCATCAATAGAACCTAAAAAAATAAAAGCAAAAACAAACTAAGCAAACAACCAGAATAGGATCAGGATTATAGGTATGGGAATCATTGGGAGGGTTATCAGCTGGGGAAAGGAAGGGGGAGAAATGGAGAAATGGTGCAGGGATAATAAAGAAACATAATTGGTGGGTACAAGAGAGACAGGGGAAGTTAAGAATAATATAGGAAAGGGTAAAGCCAGGGAACTTATATGCACAACCCATGGTCATGAACTAAGGGAGATGGGAGGGAATGGGGTTCCTGGGCAGAGGGAGCAAAGGCAAAAGAAATTAGGACAACTGCAATAGCATAATCAAGAAGATATACTTAAAAAATAAATAAAATAAAAAGATTTAAATAGAAAGGCTACACTGAACATGTGTTTACGTTTTACTCCCCAAGAACCAATCTTCTCCCCTGTGAAAGCAATATTTCCTTGGATGAAAAGGCATGGGTTAGGGTGTGGGATGGGTGGTCCACACGAAAGCTGAGGTAGCTCAGAATGGCATTTCTTCTTGTTGGACTAATTTATTTTTATAATAGGAATTGATACTGAAATATTAATCAGTAAAAGTCAGTATTCCACTTGATTTTATGATTTCAAGAAACTTGTCACCATATTAGAACTTAATATACCATTGGGATATATTTAGGTTGCTAGCAAAAGGAGTATCTCATTGTAATAAGAGTTAGAAGAGTTTAAATGATGTTAAACAAGCATTTTGCTTCATGGGTGTTAACTATGGATATGAATATTGAAAAGAATATTTAATACAAGACTATATTTTATTTCATCAAGTTTTATAATTCACAAATGACTGTAACTAGATTATTTACTATTGCTATTTTGCAATTTGTCACTTGGGGGCAGCAAAAATGCTTTGGGAATCACAGAAGTATAGCATTTAATTAGCAGGATGTGTAGGCTATTAAAGATTTAAGGCACTGTTTTAGGTGATTAATACTGAGAGAAAAAAAAAAAACCCTACACATCTAGCCTCAAAAGATATCACAATGTAGTATAAGGGAATAATTATAATATAAGATAGCAAAGGATGAGGGAAATGAGAGGCATAATGTGCTTATAGCAATCAGAAGAATCTGAAGTTGGCTATAGGTAACTGGGGTACCTGGGCGGGGAATAAAGAATATAATCTGAGCACTGACTAATGTGGTTCAGTAGGTTTGGCATCATCCTGCAAACTGAAAGGTTGCCAGTTCAATTCCTGGTCAGAGCACGTGCCTGGCTAGGTCCCCATTTGGGGGCATATGAGAGGCAATCAATCAATGTTTCTCTCACACATTAATGTTACTCTCCTCCTTCCCCTCTCTCTAAAAATGAATAAATAAAAGCTTGCAAAAAAGAATATAAGTTGATTTGTTTAGAGAACACAGTAGATACATAGCGGGGCTAATAGGTATTTGAAAAAGAGTAATGAGCAAAGATAATAGCAGGCTATAAAGTTTGAACTTCAATCAATACATTACAAAGAACCCATTAGAGAGGGGTGTATATGAGGTCTGCTTAGAAAAAGTCCAACCAGTTAATATTAACAAGAATGCTTTGTGTGACATCAATGTAACCTGACAGCCAAAGAGAGTGAACCAGAATGCTCATGAGTGAACAATGACAACTTCACTGCACTAGTCAGTGGGGGCTGTAGATACTGTTGAGTGAGCATGTGTACTGTGTGGCCGTCGCATTCAAAATGACTGAGAGAGTAGAGCGATAAATCTGCATCAAATGTTGCATTAAGTTTGAACATTCCTCCCCTGAAAACATTCAGATGTTTCAGAAGGCTGCAGCAATGTGCAAGCGGTCCATAAGCACCTGCTCATGTAGTTTTTTGTGAAACATCAAATCAACCAGGTGACTCAGCCCTATAGCCCAGATTTGGCCTGCTGTGACTTCTGGCTTTCTAAACTAAAATCACCTTTGAAAGGGAAGAGATTTCAGACCATTGATGAAATTCAGGAAAATATGACAGGGAAGCTAATGGCAATTGGGAGAACTCTGTGAGGTCCAAAGGTGTCTATTTTGAAGGAGACTGAGGCATCATTGTCCTATGTACAATATTTCTTGTATCTTCAATAAATGCCTCTATTTTTCATAGTACATGGCTGGCCACTTTTCTGTACAGACTTCATATAAAGCAGAGGGAGGGAGAAGAGACAAGGGGAAAGAGGGACAAGGGAAGGAGAAAGAAGGGTGAGGGGACAGGGAAAGTAACAGACAGAGACAGACATACATACACCCTGTCCAGAGCTCTGATTAGATACAACTGATCTGGCTCTTCAGTTCTGTTCACGCAAAGTGACAAGTGTGAACCAGACATGGAAGTAAGTGCTGGAGACTACGAGTGAACAATGGTACACATGAACAGTTTACTAACTCTCTTATCTACTAGCTAAGGTTGGGAGGACCAGGAAGGTTAAATAATGTTCTTAGGACTATGCCCATTGGTCTAACGACAACAAAAATGAAATGCCTATGTTCAATCTTATATGTCTCAGTTATTTCTATATATTTAAAGGTAGCTGGGTCTATGGTGGTACTGCATATATACAAATGATAATAACTATCTTGTACTTCCTAAGGTGACACTATGGATTTCCAAACTACTAAAAAATAGCATTGGCAACAAAAACTAGCTCTAGCCATGAATGTTTATTTAGTTACTTAATTACTAAATCCTCATTAGAGGATTATGTTTTTAGAGAGCGAGGAAGGGAGAGAGGGAGGGAGAAAAACATTGTTCAGTGGCCTTCCCATACGTGCCCAATTGGGAATTGACCCCGTAATCTAGGGATTGAACCTGCAACATTTTGGTGAGTGGAACTGCGCTCCAACCAACAGAACCACCCAGCCAGGGCTACCTACTGATATGTAATAGATGAACCTTGGTTAATAAAGAATAGGCTAAAAGTATAAAATGATTATGTATCTAATTTTTATCTCTTTTCCATGAAGTAAAAAGAACAACAAAAACCCACATATTCACTTAATATACTTAGTAGTAGCCCAGAGTTTAGTTTAACTATTTGATTAGGTATTATCAATTCTCATGTCAAGAATTAAAAAAAAAAAAAGCTTGGGCTTCTCCATTTGATTATTACATTAATTACATAGTGCAAGAAAGGCCAAGCCAACTTAGCTGAACAAGTAATCCTACAACCCACTCTTCTCATTTGCCTTCTTATTCTATAACTTACTGTAATATAGCTTTCCAAATGTAATGGCTTATATGGCTCTCCTTATAATTTGAAAGCTTCATGAGGACAGAAGTTATACCTCAAATCTATCTCTTTCTTGAGCATCTAAAATAGTGCCTGACATGCATGTGCACTTACATATAAATTAGTACATAAAGGAAACTGGCCTCAGAAAGAATATGAGAGGAAAAAGAACTACTCGGACAACCAAAACTTCACTATTATCGCATAAAGAGTTATTTGAAGAGGAATTCTTACCTGGCGTGTTACTACAAAATATGCATACATTGCCATGGCACTTCCATAAGTGATGAAATAGGTGACTGGCTCCATAATGTCCCAGGAATACTCCCACCAGGTAAGCCGGGCCAAAATGCCAAACTGTGTGGCCATGTAGGCAAGTCCACCCCATAGCACCAAAGTGGTCCTCTTCTCAGCTTTTCTGCTAATCTCAATTCGTACCTATGGGGCACACATGATTCATCACTTGTAAAGTACTTTGAATAGAATCAATTTAAAACTCTTATTTAAACTGTTCTATGTTCACTAAAGAAACAGGGCTCATTACCAAGATAAAAGTTAGTCTCACTTTCTATTTGTCTTCCTAAACAGTACCTATATATTTCACTAAATAAAATATTTAAAAGGAATAATTTTTTTTAGGACACTGTGTTTTATGTTTCATGTTAGAAGTGGCTGAAAATATGGTGAAACTACAGGAGTGAGTGAGTTTCAACAGTTGTTCATCCAACTACAAGATCACTTTCTTTGAGAAGAAGGTGATGAAAGCATGCAAAAATTCTCTCACCAGCACATACAAAATTTAACCTATTTTCAGTTTTTACTCAAAGGAGCTGCTAGGGGGCAGGCCAGCACAGTGAGTCGGAGTATAGACTCTGGATTCAGATGGGAAGAGTTCAGACCCTGACTGTAAATCACCTTCAACTCTATTACTGCGTTGTTCTGAGGATGAACAGAATACAGTACAATTCCTGGCAGACAGTAAATATTCAATATGGATAATTATTTTATTATAGTTGGTATTTAAAAAATGCTTTACATTTTGAAAATACCAAATTTAAATCTCATCCCTCTTCACAACAGATACTCAAAGTTTAACGTATCACAAATTTCTAAAGTTCTTAAACTTAATGAGAGCAACCTTGGGATATGTTATTTTTGTCTAATTTTAAAAATCACAATATAAAGAGTATTTGTGCCTTTAGTTAATCTTTTATAGTCTAATTTCTTAAAATGAACTTATTTGTATCATTAAAAAACAAGAATGATACATATTCACTCTAAAATATTCAGATAAGTGTAAAGAAGAAAAATCAATCATAACCCCACTACTCTATTAATATATTTTTGTTTATGTATGTATATAGTTAAGATACATAAATATGTGTAAATATGGGCATAACACATTTAAAACTGGATCACAGTATACCCTAAAATGCATACTTCTTATAATTTAGTTTCCATAACTTATTATGAATAGTCTTCTATAGCATGTTAGATCTAATCATTTTACTATTGCAGGGCACTCCACTTAATTATTAACCTGACTAAAATCATTACCTACTGTACTCAGAGCCTTTCTTAATCAGCAGTTATTTCAATCTTTGTTGCAAAAGTGATAAATTTGAGTTAGGGCAGACATTTATACTTCAAAGCTCTAAGTTCGTTATCAAGACTTCAAATTATTTCTTTTTAAGTCCTTTTTAACTTTGATTGAAGCTTTTTTTATGATTCAGTACCCAAAACTAGTTTGATTGACACAGCTCAATTGCATCGAAAAGCAATCATATAGGGAAGGTAAACATATATGCTCTGGAAGAAATATCAGTGAAGAGATGGCTGGAGGTTTGCATTTGTACCTTTTCCAGGGGTGCCAGTTGCTGTCTGAGATCTTCTAATCTCTCAATAAGTTCCCTTTCCTTGTTTAGCTGGTGCTGCTCGATGCACAGTGTTGTGTACAGCTGCTGGACTAGGGTCTTTACATCGTTCAGCGTTGCTGCATTTTCGTGGCTTAAGAGGTCTGAAAGAAAGAGGTTACTTTTATTTTTTTTAGTGTATGCCTTAAGTAAAGAGTTGCTATTCCTGGGACTATCAGACAATAAGAACAAGGCAGATTCATCCACAATAGGGATTCTGTTTTCAGTGAGAAACTGAAGGGAAGTTATAGTTCTTTTTTAAAAGGATGTATTTAAAAATACTAGAAAGTATATTCATATTGGAGCAACTTGAAAATTTTGAAACCAACATTCACCACTATATTATTGGAAGTTTAAATGCTACACATGAAGCTACAAATAATAACAATAATCTTTATTAGATAAGGATTAAAATTTTGACAATGTTAAAAACTAGAAGAGATGTTTAGAATCAATCTGATTATGTTTATTAAAAGCTGATCTCTAACTTATCTGTGGTCTTGCCATTTTAATCGATAATTTTTTCATCTTTAGTAACACCTGAGGAAAAACTATACAGTATTTTGAATTTGCACATCAAAGGTATGAATGAAAATACCATTATCCTAATAATCTTAGCTCCCATATATCTTCTCCCTAGAATAACAGCTTTTATTTATTTCCTGTTGGGGAAGACACAGAATAGCTGGATGGACCTCGATAACATGGTTTAAAGGTAATGAATGGTTGAAAAAATAATAGATTAAATTTTCTGATTCAATATCCTCTTTTGTGAATAGCATGTGTTTCCAGAAAACTAAAAATTATGGTTTGAGAACCTAATTTTAAAAAAGTGTTGATTTCAGCTGGAGGCGGTTGAAAGGCAACCATACACTGATGTTTCTCTCATTCTTTGCCTCTCTCCCTTCCCATCTTCCTAAAAATAATAAATAAAATCTTTTAAAAATTTTAAAAATTGTTGATTTCAGCTGTTGTTAAACACACACACACACACACACACACACACACCCCAGAAGTAAAGCTTTTGTTTTAGAATATTAGCCTTAATGTGGCATTTTGTTAGGTATAGCATAAGTTCAGCCTTATTCTAAATCAAAAAGGCTCCAATCAGAATTAGCTGTATATTTCCAATATTCTTCAAAGATGTTCTTTAGTATAATTATCACAGAACTTCAATCAATAAAAATTCAAATAAGGGTAGCAAATTGGATTACAGAGCTGATATAGTAACATGGGATATATTACCTAGCACAGAACCTTGCATGCTTCAGGAAATGTATGCTGCATTAATGGGAACAGATAAAAGCAAGAATACTGAGTTCTAGAAGTCTTCTACATCAACAGGGTCTGTTTTGCACTTAAGTTGCAGCTCACATTTGCATACAGCTTTACACTTTCCCAAGTTACCAGAAAAGGGAACTGCACCCTAGAAAGCAGTAACTTGTCTAGGATGTCACAGTGAAGTGGCAGAGTTCATGTCTCCTAACTTGCAGGCCTGGAGCTAGGCTGTAATGCTTTTACTATACCAGTATTTATATTTCCCCTTCAAGCCCTTTCAAAAAGTCAGTACCTTAAGTAAGTATAAATTATCTATGGTTAACAAAATTGTATCATATGTTATTACCCCATGTTATCTCTTCTCACAATATGAGTAAGGGCAGTGCTCACAATTTATAAATGTGCAATATGAATCCTAGATAGGTAAGATTAACAAACATTTCTATACTAGTACAAAAATTCGGTCCCTCAGTCACAATAGCCACATGTGACTAATGACTACCATATTCGACAGTGTGGAAGTAGAACATTTTCATATTTACAGAAGCTTCTACTTGATAACACTGTCCTTGGAATTTCTCTATTAGTCCTCCTTTGCTAATCCTCCTTATCCTAACAGTTGGATGCATCTGAATTTCTAGGTTCTTTGGCAAGTTTGATTGGTCCACCTGTGCCATCACTTAAAAATTGGTCACCTTTCTCTGATCTTCTAAGCTCCCTTTTCAGACTTCTTCAGCTTCATATACAATTGTACAGTTTCATTCCTATAATAAATCTTTTATTCTATAACACACATGTAGTTGCTTCCCCAATTGAACACTGACTGATAAACATTATGTATGACATACAATTATTTGCATAAAAAGGCAAAAAAGATTATGCATTTATGTTTTCTTATAAATGCATGGACTATCATGGCTAGAAAACAAAAGAAACTAAGAACAATGTTTGCTGGTATAGAGGAGAAAAGCTTGACTGTGGAACAAGGATGAGAAAACTTTTCCCACACATTCTTTGTTTTTGGGAGTTGAGCTTGTGAATGTATTATCTATTAAAAACTAATAAAAAATATAATGTATGACCACAGTACCTTCCAATACAATGAAAATACTATAAAATGATAATTCATAGAAGATCAATCTCACAGATGTCTAATTCTAGACCTGGCTGAAAACAGAGTTATCTTTTAGATGAGGTGTTAGTAAAGCCCTAGTAAACTCAAGGGACAAGGCTTTATTTTGATGAGAAGAATTTGGTTCTAAATATTATCCCAGTGAAGGAAAACCACCACCTCGAATCTGCCCACATATTTGGAGATGAAGTTACAGGAAAGAGAAGGTAACTACTAATGGTTTAACAACACTTTCAATGATTAGTGTACGCTTCACTAAAAATGCAATCAGATGCTTATTAATGGTTCTACACATGCCATCAGTGTCAGGAAAATTAAGGTGTAGAAAGGCAGGGAGATTTGCTAATATAATGGGATTGGAAAGTCTTTTCAGCTACTAAAATGTTTTGAGAAAGGTTATTTGAGTCTCTGATAAAGCATTTGCTATTATTTGTATTTGGTTTACCTGTTCAACCTTTTCTCTCAAATTATTAACATCATTAAGATAGAAGGAAGATCTTCAATATCCTCTGGATGAATGGGGAAAAGGACTTAGTGGTGCCAATCAGAATGATTCTCCTTAGCACAAAAACTTTCAATCACTAGTAATACTGGGCATATTTTCCTCTTCCCCAAGACTATGAGGAAGACAGTTAATTACTTCAACTGGGATAATAGGCTTTTTGTGCTCCCTTTCCATATTCTATCCCCCGCCCATTCTAGATTTAATTAGATTATGACAATCATCAATTGCTAAAATAGTTACTCTTCTCACCTTATGATGGTCAAAGGGGAATCCAGCCATGTACAGCTAAGTAAAAGAATGCAATGGAGCCTGAAACGAGCCTTACTGCTTCGATCTGCCCCCTTGTTCCATTTCAGTTTTTCCCTCCCTCTTTCCTCCAGTTTTGGGGTTAGGTCTGAGTTGTATATACCTAAGGATCCATAATACCTATGGACAGCCAATCCCACATAAACATAAATGTGGCTGTATTAGATCCTATATGAATGAGCCCCTCTCTATCCTCAGTGCCTATAGGAAATGTGTGAAGTTCAGGTTGACTAGTGCACAATATTCCTAGGGCATTGTTAGTCCTAAAATGCTGTACATAAACAGAGGAAAGAAAATAGGAGCGTGATGTGAAAGCTAAAGAGGGTAAGAAGTGAGTTTAAAAAAAAAAAAATGGTCCTCAAAGTTTTCCTTCATTAACTATCTTAATTTTTATGAGACAAAGCAGATTTGTTCCATCTACTCAATGTATATATAAAATCCCAGTGCTCCTCCTCATTATCTGACACCCTCAAATTAGTGCCTTTAATATCTTCTCTTTTCACTACAAAGAGTTACAATGTGGGGGAGAGAAATATGCTTACTTATCTGGATGACTGGCATCCCTCTTAAGTACAAAAATTCAACCTGTTCTCTTACTCCATGCAACTGAAAAAGTATAGTGACTCGAATGCTAGCAGTATCTTCCTCAGATAGAGAGGGGAAGATAGTATAGTAGAAACAAATTTAAAACCTATTTTATATTTTATCAAGAGAAAAAAAGGTTTTCTTTACTATATTTTAAAAGGTAGGGGAAACATTGTATACCAATAATGAAACAACAGAAATAGAAGCGAAAAAACGAATCCCATTTATCATAGCAACAAGAAAAATAAAGTACCTAGGAATCAACTTAACTAAGGAGGTCAAAGATCTGTACTCAGAAAACTACAGAACAATGAAGAAAGACATCAAGACACAAATAAATGGAAGCATATACCATGTTCGTGGATGGGAAGAATTAACATCATTAAAATGTCCATACTACCCAAAGCAATCTACATATTCAAAGCAATCCCAATTAAAATACCAATGACAGACTTCACAGAAATAGAAAAAATACTTCAAATATTTATATGGAGCCAAAAACGCTCACGAATAGCCACCACAATCTTGAGAAAGAAGAACAAGGTAGGAGGAATCACAATACCAGACTTCAAACAATACTACAAGGCTACTGTCATCAAAACAGCATGGTACTGGCATAAGAACAGACATATAGATCAATGGAACAGAATAGAGAGCCCAGAAATTAACCCAGGACTCTATGGTCAATTCATATTTGATAAATGGGGAAGGAACATCCAATGGAGTAAAAACAGTCTCTTCAACAAATGGTGTTGGGAGAACTGGACAGCAACATGCAAAAAGATAAAACTAGACCACCAACTTACACCATACACCAAAATAAACTCAAGATGGATAAAGGATTTAAACATAAGCAGTGCCACTATAAAGGTCCTGGAGAAAAATATAGGCAGTAAACTTTT